>JAKGUB010000325.1:22847500-22855000 GCA_026261675.1 Hippocampus mohnikei | reverse complement strand
TTTACTACTGCAAAACATACAGGTAACTTTGGTCTTGTCAGTGGAACAATCTGGCAACTTTTTAAAAGTAAACTTTCCATTCATAAACTATTTAAGTCTCTGTTTTCGGTGTCTCGCGCTGCCGTGGCTGGCAAAACAAACGTGCGTGGACCTGTGCAGCGCGCTTGATGTTTTGTTTCTGGTTTATTTATAGTGCAACGTAACATCTGCTGTGACGTCTGCCGCGTTAATCTCGCGAGAAAATTTTTGATCCCGATAAAATTCATTTAAATTAATGCCAATAAAAACGCGCTAAACTGACAGCTCTAATATATATATATATATATATATATATGTGTATATTTATATATGTGTGTGTGTGTGTGTATATGTGTGTGTGTGTGTATTGTATATATATTTTTTGTAATAGAAAATAAGTGTGGAGCAAAAACACAATTTGTGTCAGAAAATTGTTTTTTTTTGATTGATGCCAGTGCATCGAATCAAACCAAGTCGCTCCACTTTAAAATAGGATACCCAGATACATATTGAATCAACTTTTATTGGATCGCAATATCTTAGGAGGAAATGATACATATACGGAACTGACAAGTTCATTTAAATGTATATAAATTGACAATTAAAAAAAAAGTCATTGCGTCATGTCTCTCTCCAAATGAGCCGCACCATATTGAATTGAATCAAATCAAATAGAATCTTTTCATTTTGACGTCGAACCGTCCTTCAATTATTTTCCACTCCACATATCGAAAACCGAATCAAATTGTCTTTTGTGGAGAGAATTGACGGATTATTTCCTGCGACACACCTAATCATCTCTCAAGGCACACTAATGTGCCACGGGACACTGGTTGGTAATCACTGCTTTAAATTACTACATATTCTTTTTTCCCCTTATAGGCCCATGCAGATGATGTACTCACCAAAGAGGAGCAGATAGCGCTGCTGTTCAAAGCCAAGCGGAAGTGCGAAGGCCTCGTCCAATCGAGGCAAGGCAAGCTTCCCGGTGAGTAGCAAAGCGCACGCTGGCTTGCAGTCAAGCAGCTAAGCCTTAAATTTAAAAGTATCACTTTATCAGGTGGACAGTACATAAATGGAAGGTGATGTTGAGGTGTCGCTTTGTTAACCAAAAAATGAACGATAAATGGAATTGGCTGGAGTGATTGTCATGATCTGCAGCCTGCTTTCTGCCTCCCCGCCCCCTTCCTCGTCTGTCTCACCTGCTCCCTGATTGTTTCACCCTCACCTGTTTCTCATCCCCAATCAAGCCCTCTATATATTCCCCTCATCTGACTTGTTTCATTACCAGTTTGTTAATTCTCTTGAGGTCATGTTCCAGCATTTTCTATTGTAGTCAGTGTGTGAACTGAATCTTTTTTCTTTTTGTTTGCCCTTGACCCTATACCAGATTCCATTCTGAATCTGAATGGAATCTGGTATTTTTTGCCATACGCCTGTTGTACCTCTGCCTGATCATTTTGACTCTCACGTGTACCGACCGACGACTGTCGCCTGGATTAAATGTTTTTTTGCCTTGACCACGTCTGAGTCGTGCGTTCCAAGCCAACTGTACCGTGTTCTTGACGGTAGGAATTGGCCATGACTCAGCCGACTCCGAGGCGGTTCGCCAAGCCCTCCGAGCTCAGGGACAGGGTTAGTTAAACAATACGAGCAAATTGCTACTCTGAATGCTGATCTTGGAGAACTGGCAGCTTGCCAGGACTCTGATGACATCTTTGGGCTCAGAGCTTCGTGAACTAGCCGTGGCTCGCATAAATATGATGCCACCAAAATTTATCTTGACTTGAATGTGATTAAGGTGCTTATTATGTTAACTCGCAAGCGAGAAATGTGGTTGCAATTTCTTTTCTTTTTAGGAAAGTGCAACATCAATATTCTTGATTTTAGAAAATGAATAAAGAAAAGTGCAACAGTGCATAAACTTTTGTGTTCAGAAAATACCAGTGGCATTTTTTTGTTTATGCTGCTCTAATCTTCACATTTGTGTGTCCTGTTTCCAATGGGTGTGACATAGTACCGAAAAGCATATCACTCACGATGACGTCCACTGCCAGAGGCTGAGCAGCACTGTGTTTGTTTGCGGAGTTGATGTGCCGAGTGCGAGCGGGAGATATACTTCCTGTCCATTATCAAATATGGTCCATTTTCGAACATTTTTCTTTTACCCTTTGCTGGATGTTCCAGGATGCCCTCACATATCTGATGCACTCCAATATAATCCAGTCATGTAATGGAGAAATTACACGGCTTGCCAAAGGATAAAAATAATGATAATCAGGATAGCGACTTTCAAGGAACCCAAAGCTGCCTGCCTGGGTCAATCAAATCAACAAGAATCTTCTGATCAGGACCAGGAAGGTCAGGAATAAATTAGAGAAGCCATACATCATGCCTCTGTCGGCCCATCCGTCTGTGCGCATATAATCAGTGCCAAACATATTTTATTAGATGACCTGCCACAGAGAGAGCATGCGGACCCTTTGAATTTCAGGCCATTATTAAGTTTGCAATCAATCCAACTCTGTTACTGTTTCCACGAGAGTGATTTCCCGTGACTCCATTGACTCAGAAAATTTTCTGTCACAATCTCCTGCCGTGCTGAAAGAAACATGTTGTTTTTTTCTTTTTGTTGGGGTATGTTGCAGATAAATGGTTTTATTGGTCTAACTGAACTTGGCCATGGCGGGTGCTTCCAGGTGAACGGAGGCTAAAAGGGCTGCAAGGCTGAAAACATGTGTGACATGTCCAAAGTGTCCTGGAGGCATTTTTGGCTGCAGAAGGCAATAAGGCAGACTGGGGGACTTTGGGAGCCAAAAGCAGCAGTCTGGTGATGACTGTAGGCTGTTTCAAATCAATAGCATAGTAATCCAAAGAAGCCATGTTAAAATATTTTGTATGTGCAAAATGGAAATTTCTCGCTTCGCTGTTTCATGAAGAGCCAAACAGCTACCAACAATGTGAAAACTATGTAACGTTTAATAGCTATGTACCGTAATTTGATTTGTTTTGTTTTGTTGTTCTGTCCTGGACACCTCCTCTTCATTATCTACCTCCTCCCCCTTGGCAATATTTTCCGTAAATTTGGTATACATTTTCACTGGGTCACGGATGACACCCAGCTCTACCTCTTCAGCAAATCCGACGCCTCCCTCCCATCCTCCTCCCTTTCACACTGCCTTTCAGAAATTAAATCTTGGTTCACACATAACTTCCTCAGACATAACAACGATAAAACAGAACTCCTCCTTGTCGGTACCAAATCCACCCTACACAAAGCCAACAGTTTCCCCCTCACTATTGATAGCTCCACTGTGTCCCCCTCCCTTCAGATCAAGAGCCTTGGTGTCACCCTCGACATCTTTCCACCCCCACATTAATAACATAACCCGGTCCGCATATTTCCACCTATGCAATATCAATCGTCTCCGTCCCTCTCCCGCCCCTCACACCACTGCTATCCTTGTCCACAGTTTCGTCACCTCCCGTATTGACGATTGCAATTCACTTCTTTTTGGTGTCCATCACAAATTCCTCCAGCAAACTTCAACTGGTCCAGAATTCTTCAGCCCGGATCATCACAAGAACCCCCTCCTTTCATCACATCACCCTCATCCTCAGACAGCTCCACTGGCTCCCTGTCAAACTGCGAATCAACTTCAAAATACTCCTCTATACATCTAAAGCCATCTATTACCTTGCCCCCCCCCACCCTATCTGTCTGACCTTCTTCACCTTTCCATTCCCTCTCGTTCCCTCAGGTCCTTATCGTCCCTCCACCTCTGTGTACCCTCTGCCCGTCTCAGCATGGTGGGGTGCAGAGCTTTGAGCCGCTCTGCCCCCAAACTCTGGAACTCACTCCCACCCAACATCCGAAATATTGATTCTCTTCCCACATTCAAATCCCTTCTCAAAACCACCTATTTAAAATCACATACTCAGTTTAAATTAATCTCTTTTATTATTCATAATTTTATCTGTGGTTTTATTGTTCTTGTTTTGATTTTAAGGTGCCCTTCAGTGTTTTGAAAGGTGCTTATAAATAAAATGTATTACTATTATTATTGTTAATTCGGCGTTTTTAGATATGTACATTTTACTCAAATAGCTTTCTTTATTTTTCCAGATGATGTGCTTTTTTTATGGTTTTTGCTCTCATGCTAAACTACTTAGTTTACGATGTTTGACCTGACAATGCGCCAGTCAATGTAGGCCCCTCCCCCTCCATAAAATGCTTACTAACATGATTTACTTTGTTTGTAATTGTTATAATGACGATAATAAGACTAATAATTGCGATTCCTCCTCAATGGCTGTTTGGCATCTGAAAAGATTGGCAGCCTTGGTCATGTTTGTAACGCATTTTATTGCGTTCTTCTGAGTTACTAAGTACTCAGTTCATTGGACCAAATAACTTAAAATGCCGAATTGACAGCTATATGGCTGTTTTTAGCATCTCATCATTTATTTCTGTGGCTACTGCCTTTGATAGCTTGCTGTTCCAGCAATCTCAGACTTTCCCTTCTTTGGGGCTAAAGCACTTTCCTATCTTGCTCTAACCTTTGTTCTAACATTTAGTTATTGTTTAATTTCTGTCAGGCATGTATTTTTTTTCCATACCTGTGTGCTCACACTACTTTGCGGCTTCATTCTATCACAAGCTCTTCATTTGTTACCGGAACATCTATTGTGGCTTTTCATATTTTTCTTCTTTTCTGAGTCTGACTTGACAAAAAATTGTGGGGGTTTGTTTTGGGTGGGGTGGGGGGGGGGAGTTGTTTTCCAAAAACAAAGACCATGAAGATGATAGCTCGTTACTGCCAAAATCCCTCATCTGTCATGATATGCGCGTTTGTCAATATGTTCCGAGCGCACTGCTTCACTCAGGCTGTTCGGAAACTCAAAACATTGTTCAAATATGCCGTTCAGTTATGAAGATTGCCCCATAATCGGAGTACTGCAGCACAGTATGTCGGTCAGGCAGTCCAAGGCAAGTCAACAGTTAAAGATGTAACGATAACGGCGATATCATGACATTGTCATCATCTTACGATTTTAAAAGCAGTGCATCTCTGTCCAAAAACATGACCTTTCTCCTGCTTCAGCCAAACACAGCATTAACTCCATAGACAATAATACTTTGCCTCAATGAGCTACTTAAAACACATCCCAATAAAATGACCGGACGAAGCCTATTTCTTGTCACTGCTGTTGTGAAATGCTCTACTTTGTCAACATCATGAGCTTTTTTTTATTTTTTTAAACAATAGCCTGAATTTTTATAAAGTATCTATCGCCAACTTCCTCTCAATATTGTGATAATTATGTAATGTGAGGTTCATAACATGATAATATTGTATCTTGACTTTTGGATATCGGTTATAAACATTGGAAGCACCAGCTCCTTATTATGAGCTGCATTCGTAAATTCATGTGAGTGGAGCTCGCTTGACTTGAGGATGATGAAATGTCTGCTCCATAACAATGCTAAAGTTTTTCTTTTTAGTTTAAAATGGCTTACGTGAACCAGAATCTGATGTCACATTTTAGCCGAATGTGCAATGCTGGTGGCTTAATGCGCCTTTTAGCGCTGTCAATCCTTGTTGGGAAAACGGAAGCTAGTTGCCATGACGACCATTCTTTTTCTTCTTTCTATCTTTCTTGGACTTCTGCTCATAGTTTGGAATTGGAAGAACGGCAATCATCGCAGCTATTTTATATTTCCATGACAAAGATTTACCGCACCAGTATTTATCCTTCATTTTGCATTTTAAAAGTGACATTCATGAATTGTATCTATCGGGTGGGCTCATGGAACGTATCACCTGCAAAAAGTGAGGGAACACTGTATCTATCTTTGGTTGACAGCCAAAAAGTTTGTCATTTAAATGCAGCAATGAGCTCTAAACTGCTTTTGAGTTTCCTCGGTTTTCCTTGCGGTGCGGCCAAGGGATTATTTGTATGTTTATCGATGTCTGAGAAACATCGAAATCCAGCAGAAACACAACCGCATTGTGGTTTTCTGTCCACTTGATTGTTTGGAAGGATATTTGGGATTATGACAGCCAAACCGATATTATGAGCCCGCTTCGTTCCAAGTGAATTGCGGTCGTAGTGATTGACCCCCATGTAAATGAAACATACAATTAAAAGTGTTTGCTTCCAGGATATGGACACAAAAGGTTTTGTTCCCCCCGCTGTGGTGTTTCCCAAGGGTGGGTTTGAGCAATATCCAAGAATCTCCAATGAGATTGTGAAAATATAACTGCAGGCGCCAAGCAGCTCTCATTATGATAATAACATGTTTGTTCTCCAAGTGTATTTAAGAGCCACTGCAATGAGAGAGAGAGAGAGAGAGAGGGAGAGAGAGAGGGAGAGAGAGGGAGAGAGAGTGTGTGTGTGTGTGTGTGTGTGTGTGTGTGTGTGTGTGTGTGTGTGTGTGTGTGTGTGTGTGTGTGTGTGTGTGTGTGTGTGTGTGTGTGTTGCTTATCCGACCATCAGCCTGCTTAATCCGTCCTGACAGGTCAGTTTGACTGTGAGGCTTAGTGTCACACTTCAGCAGCACATTAGGACTATTTCCGCATTTATTTACCAGACAAAACCAGCAGGCTTTTTTTTTTCTTCTTGAAGTATTATTTCACTGCATCACATCAATTATTCTACACATTTGCTGTGTTTGCTCTGCTGTGACCAGACAACATAGATGCCGGGAAAGAAAAAATACAGTCAACTCTGCTCCATTGCGGGTTCCAGGTTTGCGGTCCCCCCTATTTCGCAGATAACTCTATTTTGGTCTGTGGTTTATATCGACTGTAATTCCACTGTTGACCATGGGATGGCGGTGCAATTTTTGAATTTGAAAGAAGAAGAATGAAACCAAGTTTTATTTAGCCTATTCTAACTTTTCTTGGAAATGATTGAATATCTTCCATTGTAATCTGCTTTGTACGCCTCCAGAAGTGACAGGTGCCGGTTCATTTTGAAACCTTTGGGCATAATTACTGATGTATATTGTGCAGTAGTAAATTTATTAATTTAGAAGAATTGGGATTTTTTTTTTTTTTTTTTTTTACTGCAAACACACTGCTTGTACAATATTTTATCCATTGCTCTTGTTCTCCCTCGGTATATCACATATGTGTTTGCATTCCCAAACGTGTGTTTAAAGACCTCAAAAAAGTGCCATAAATGCCATAAGTAAATGCCGTTACTTAAATAGGATATTTATGTATTGTGGATTTCACTTATTGTGGGGGTGGTCTGGAACGTTACCTTCCCTGGGCGGGGTGGGGTGGGGTTTCGAGGGTTAATGTGCATGAGAAATTGTAAGTTAGTCGTAAATACTGCGCAGCTTACTCCTAGTGGTCACATTGATTGAATGAGTGGAACATTGCTGGAGTTACCTTCCATTAGGATACTCACATGTTGCTCCACGGGTCGCTGTTCATTGACCTCTTTTGCTTATTCAATCTTACAGTGAAA
>JAKGUB010000325.1:22555000-22842500 GCA_026261675.1 Hippocampus mohnikei | reverse complement strand
CCTATTCTTTGCCTGCGCCCTCGCTGAATTGTACACGAAGCAAACTCTGAATGAGAACAATGACGATCAAATATATAGCGCAACAGCTCTGATCACAAGCTGCAATTGCAGACTGCTGAGCGCTAACAACTTCCGCTAATGTAGTCACGCGGGCTCTGACCTTAGAGAGTGGTTTCCAGAGAGACTGCAGAGCAGATGCTGCCAGGGCTCGTCTGCGAAGAATCTCTGGTTTTAGGTCCCCATTGTCTGTCACCATGGACCCCAGATACACAAAGCTCTTAACAGGCTCCACGATGTCGCTACCAATGTGGATGGAAGGTGGATCTGGTCCATCACCGACATACATGAACTTAGTTTTAGTCCAACTCACTTGGAGGCCTAGCCGCTGCCTCTTCACTGTAAATGCCCAGAGCGTCTCTCAGCTGGCTGTAGGAAGTGCTGAGCAGGATGGTGTCGTCAGCATACTCCAGGTCAGTCAGGTGGTAATTGCCGAGAGACACTCCGGGGATGCGCTCACAAACCCTGAGCATCAGATGGTCAATGATGCAATTGAAAAGGTCAGGAGCAGCCACACAGCCCTGGCGAACGCCACTGGAGATGGTAAACCAGTCGGAATCAATGCCGTTGATACGGACACAGCTCTCTGCGTTGCTATAGAGCAGCTTAAACAGGGCTATGATCTTGGGTGGTGCTCCGAGGGCTTGGAGGATGTTCCATAATGAGGAGTGGCAGACGGTGTCAAAGGCGGCCTTCAGATCGATGAATCCGATGTAGAGATGGCGGTCTTTACGGAATTCACGGGTCTTCTCGATCAGCAAGCGAACGGCAGAGATGTGGTCAGTTGTGGAGCGGTTGGGCATAAAGCCAGCCTGCTGGGGGGCGGCGGCTTCTGATCGCTGGAAGGGACACGACTGAGCAAGATCCTGGTGAAGACCTTGCCGGGATGGAGAGTAACGTGATTCCTCGGTGGTTTCCGCAGACAAGCCTGTCACCCTTGCGTTTCCAGAAGGGCAGGATGACCCCTCTGGTCAGTCGGTGGGCAGCTGCTCCGTTTCCACACCTGATTGAAGAGGTGGGTTAGCCACTCCACCATGCCATCACCGCCAGCTTTCAGCATCTCGCCGGTAATGGCACAGATACCGGGGGCTTTCTTGATGTTTAGCTTCTTCAGAGCAGCTCTCACTTCCTCGGGTGTGACAGGGTCTGTGCAGCAGGTGGAGCTAGGGGTGCAGTGTTTGCAGCCTCTAGGAGGGTGGGATCAGCCGGGATGGTGCGATGCTGCAAGAGGAGGCTAAAGTGCTCCTTCCAGCGCGAGAGGCAGTTGGCTTCTGTTGTAATGAGATTGCCGTCGGAGTCTTTTACCAGGGCTGTCTTTATGTGTGGGCCGCTGCGGGCTTGGCGCAGTAGACTGAATACGCGGCTCATGTTGTTGTTGTTGGCCGCGGACTCAAGCTGTTGGGCTTCTGCCTGCCAAAACTTCTCCCTATCTTCAGCGATGGCCACATTGCGCAGGCGGTTCAGTCTCCGATACTCCGGAGGTTGCCTCGGGCCGGGCCTCACGCCGCTGGTCGATGATGTTTAGTGTCCTCTCTGATATCCAGGGCTTTCGGGAAGGATCGTGGCGTCCGAGGACATTGTGAGCAGACTGGAGGACACTTTCCTTGAAGGCCACCCAGTCTGTCAGTTTGTCAGGGCCAGGGCATCGAGAGTGCGGTGAATGGAGCAACTGAAGTCTGTGGCGATGTTGGGGTCGCTGAGTCGGGAGGAGTCGGGCGAGGCAGAGTCTTGTGCTGGATGGCTCGGAGCTTTAGCTTGCTGGGCCACCAGCAGACGATGGTCTGTGTTGCCAAGCTGTGCTCCTCTGAACACCCGGCAGTTGGTGACAAACGACTTCCAGCGTCGTGAGATGAGGATGTGGTCCAACGCCTTCCTTGTTCTGCCATCTGGGCTGTACCACGTCCAGTGATGGACGCGTTCGGGGAAACCAGGTGTCAGCAACACAGAGGTTGTTTTGGTGGCAGAGGAGGAGGCGGTTGCCATTGTCGTTTGTTGTATTGTCAACAAAGGTGGTGCCGACAGGTGATCCAGGGGCCGATCACTGATGGATAGAGTGGCGTTGGCGTCAGTGAGGATGATGGTGATGTCGTGTGGTGGGGCTTGGTAGACAGTTAAAGATTTATATTCTTTATTTAAATGTTTTAATCTTTCTTTGGGAAAATGAGACTGATAGTTGAGATGATGCAGTGTGCATTAACACCAAAAATATATTACTAACATGTACAAAGACACACCATTTTTTTTTCTCCTCTACACCTTTCGGATCTAATTGGGACGAGTCCTAGATCTTCCGGTAGATCAGGATCGACGTAATGGGCACCCTTGATGTACGTCATTTTGTCAATAGTCATTCATTTTAAACATAAAAAATACAAATAATATTTTCCCTTTTTGATTAATAATGGAATAAATATATTGATTCACAGAATTTTTGGTAAATATTTTAGTAATATTTTTAGATTTGATTTTAAAAAATTTTAGGGGGGCGGGGGGGAGACATTTTTAAAGTTATTTTTCAATTTGTGAGGCTTTGACCGTCTGCTGTAATTGTACAGCCCCATGCAGCTTTTGTTCCCACAATTGACATGAAAAGTTTGAAGAAAAAAAATCATTCCACTTGGGGGGATGTTGTCACATAGCGCGGTGGTGGTGGACCCCAAAAATCAGGCAGGAGAGAGGAGCAGGGTGTACTTGACGAATTGTATTAAAATAGAAAACTAAATCACAAACAAACAAAGTCCAAAGAACAAACCAAATCCAAAGTAGCAAAACAAAACCATGACTGAAGATAAAAACTCAATAGCAGAAACATGATTGAAACAAACCTGACAGCAGCAGACAAACGGCAACAAACAAACATGACAGTAGCCAAAAAGCAACAATGACCCGACCCTGAGTGGTCGGGAGGGAGTCCTTTTGTGCTACTAATTGCTAAACGACCAACAGGTGTGCAGCTCAGGGAGAGCCCTGCAGTGCCACCTGTTGGTCCCAAACCGAATCATGACAGATGTACCACACTGTCCTTAACTTAACCTAATTTGGTTTAGCTTTGGCCGTTAACTTTTGGCAAGAGGCACGTCGCAGCCAATGTATGCCACCCTATTTACAATGAAGATCTGTCTGTTGGGACCTCTCAGCATGCTTGGAATGCCATGATTGTATAAGTCTTAATTGCATCACAATGGATGGAAGATGAACAACAATGTGTGCTGTCTGCGTGACCCACAGTGCCATAAATGGTTGCTCATTTACACACTACATAAAGTACATTCATATGCCCCACTGTTTTTTTTCCTTTTATAAAAGACCATTTTTCACATGAATTCACAAGCTATATAAAATGTGATGCTATATTGCTCTGCTGCTGTCTCCATAGATGGTTACTGCTCACCAGAATGGGATGGAATTGTGTGTTGGCCCGAAGGGGCTTCAGGAAAGCTTGTGTCCACCTCATGTCCGGATTACATCTATGACTTCAACCACAGAGGTAAATGTGACCCTCGAAGCCATTTGCAGGCTCAAGTTGATTTTGCTCAACGTGCCTCAGATGTTTTCAAAATAATGTAATGTAATGTAATGTAGGCCACTATTGTTCACATCGAAAAGCTTTCATATTAATGACAGTTGGCCCCAACTGTTTTCCAAGCTGACCGGAGCGCGGGGGGAGAAAAAATCTTGCCATCGCTCCAATGATCAAATTAGACTCATCTATAGCCTATGTTTGCACACAGCTTCAGTCAGAAGACCTTGTTGACACCCACCTTTGTGTTTTGTACTGTTGATAATAGTAATACAGAAGATATTTCCCACAACAGTGTAAAAAAAAAAAAAAGAAGTTAATTAAGGCTTTTGTGCTTGCTCAACAGGACGAACATACCGCAGATGCAGCAGTAATGGGACGTGGGAGATCTCTGCAGCCAACAACAAGACATGGGCTAATTACAGCGAATGTGCAAAATTCCTCTATCATTACAACCAGAACCAGGAGAAGGTAAGACTTACACTGGACTGTGCCCTTTGACAATTTTTTTTGGGCCGGGCTTTCGGGAATCCCTCCATATACTGTACTCAATAGAGTGCCCTATATCGTGAGTTTGCCATTTTATAGTGCTGTTCCAATGTGTTACAAGTTCTGTCACGTATCAATGCCCCACCTCCACGCCTGCATAACTTTGGCCGCCATACCGCCATGAACATTTTGTCGAGCAGTACAAAGGGATGTGCTGCTGAATAAATTGTTGTTGTGTCTTTATTTTTTTTTTTTCATTTAAAAAAAATGAACACTCACTATTCTTAAACCTCATTGTTCAAAATGCACTTCCAATGAAGTGGCATAACCGGGTGCCTTATTTATGTTCTGCGGGGTGGTCGGTATCTTCTGAATGTAACTATTAAAATGACCTGTAATATACCTTAGATACTTTAAAAATCGAGTATAGTAAAGTAACTCAGTCCCCCTTTCAAGCAAGTAATCAGTTGTCAATAAAGTACAGTGGTACCTCTACTTACAAAATTAATTGGTTCTGGAAGAAATTTCTTCGTAAGAAAATTTTGTAAGTAGCGTTTTTCATCTAAATGCCCCCCAAAATTCATACATAAATGTTTTATGAGGTATAAAAATGCATCAAAATATGAAACAAATACATGTTACAATTAGATTATTGCGCAATAAATGAGAGTTGTGCAAAAATGTAAAAAACAGAATAAAGAATAAAAACGACACTCATTTAACTTTTAACTGCGCCCATCATTTATTTTTCTGCCCTCTTTAGTTCATGTTCTCTCTCAGAAGTGGTTTTTGCCTGGCGTTTTGTAAAGAACTGATCCAAGGACGTTTGCTTTTGTCGGCTTTTAACAATCGTTCGAAAATGTCCAACTGAAACATCAGCATAGAATTGATTTTCTGGGTTATTCACATTTACGTAAAACTATCGAAACACCTCATGGCCCGAGGGGCGAGTGACGAGGATGCCGCATAGACACACATCTATCCATCCACACACATGGACACATACGGTAGAAGTCCCTCTTAGCCAATGAGATGCCAGGATGATCGGTAATAGCCAATGGCAGAGCAGCTATAAGTAGGTTCCGTTCAGGAAAATCGGAGCTGCGAGTTGCAGGCCATACTGTATTTTTACCTTTCGTATCTTGAAATTTCTTTCTTAACAAGAGGCAATATTTTCCTGTTGAGGCGTTTCTTAACTTGAAACGTTCATATGAAGAGACATTAGTAAGTGGAGGTACCACTGTAACTAGGTAAGTTAGTAGTTCAAGGTAACTGTGGCAGCAAGGATGAGAACAGAGCTGCCAGTCAAGAGAGCTAAAGTTTGAGCTAGAAAATATCACACGACACTAAACCATAACAAAATATTCATGCAGATAATGTACAATGTTTGCAGACTTGATGATGAGAGAGCTCAGAAATTCAACAACATGTCACTGAATTGATGTGCTGACAAAACGGAAAAATAATCAGAACCATTTCCATAAACATGTAATGAAGCGTGTGTCCATTTCCCGAATGGTTGCTGAGATGGCGTGATTATGAGGAAATCACGACTCTGATGGCAATTAGTGGCATGTTCTGCTGTTGCAAACGCTAGTCAAGAGACACAATGGGCATGGCTAAAATGAGGAAACCTTAGTGCTCAGTGTTTGATGTGGTTGCTGTTTGTCTTACCGTCCGCAGCAGGGTACCTCTTGAGGTGCAGTTGGCGCACTGTATTTGGCGTTCAACCCCTTTTTATTTCATCCCAGCGATGTTGCGCCATTCAGACAACTCGTTGAGATCAGACGTGGATAGTGAGATTTACAACACCGACTCGCGGTCGACGTTCCGTTTCATGTTGCTCCTGCTTGTGTGACAGGCTACAATTTAGACTTTCAGGTCATGCTTATCCAAAAGCCTTTTTAAGAACCGCTTTTTTTTTTCTGCTTCCGTTCCAATATAAGATCTGCAAAGGCGGCGCGGGGTCTAATCTCACAAATTCATTTTGCTTCAAACAGATATGATTGATTATGGAAGCTTGAGAATGTAACTCAATCTGTCAGCAAAGTTGGACAAGATAGAGGTAGCAGGGGACTGGCTTGGTGTCTTGTTTCTTTTTTTCATATTCTTCTTCCTTGTAAATGACCGCGAGATCAGAGTGAAAATATCACTGGTGTTATCGGAAGCAGAAAACTTTCAATTTTCTCCTGACAGGCAGAGCGGCTCCTCGATGATTGATGAGAATGTTATTCTTGTGTTAATGTTCAACTCTTAACAGCGCCAGTGTTGTTGGCCATTTCCCAGTTACTCAGCTCCAGGTACCCCAACTTTGCCCCATATTCCAAAAACATGCTTCTTGGGTTAATTGAAGACTCTCATTGCCCATGAATGAAAATAGCTATTTGACTTCAAGTGCCCCATGATTGTGACTGGCGACCAGTACCGGATGTTCCCCAACTCTCGTCCAAACTCAGCTCGGACCAGCTCCAGCTCAACCGTGACCGTAATGAGGACGGAAGTGCTAAATAAAATGAATGGATGTTCAAATGTTTCCTTAGATGTTTTTCTCTGATGAATCTGTTTCTCTTTAAACTCCACAACGAACGTCAACTCTCCAGATGCAAAATCTTTGAATCCAACACACTCCACATTATTATCCGAGGTTGTCCTTGAACTTGATATTCTTTTTCTTGGAGCAAGAGGAGGAGGAGGTGTTTGGTCAGCCTTTGACACGGTCGAGTTGAGTGATGAAGAATTTTGTGTTTTATGGCATATGCCATTAAACTTTAAAGCTGCAATTAAATTGCCTGCCTGACTCCTTCTGCATGGCAAAAACTCAAATCTCTTTAAAGTCAACCATCTGTCTAGTACACTGGTTGCAGATCTAAGAGTTTTGCGAGACACGTGGTCAGTCAGACAATTATTTACCTTGACTTGCCAGCACAAACACGCAATACAAGCACTGTATGGTAGCAAGTGACTTCAGTCACTTCTCAACAGGCAGCAGATAACATTAGCAAATTCTGCATTTTTCCCAAAAAGCAGTTTCCGTGCTCTTTTTTTTTTACCATTCTCACCCAAAGGTAACTCTCAAACTGTTCACAAAACAAAGGTCCATTGTTTTTAAAACAATTATATAACCCATTCCTATCTTAACGCTCACATACAATGAAAACACCATAGGCTTACGGGTTAACCATTAGCATCTGTGTAATGCTGTTGTTAAACAAAATGCGTGTCATGCAGGCAGTATAACAATACTCACAAGCATACGCATTATCTTTATCCTCTGCAAAGAGCAACTATTATTACTGCTGTGCTAAAAAGCTGAAGGAGGGGCTGATTCTCGAGAACACAGGGTTTTTCTTGGCTCAAATTGAGGCAGAGATGGTACCACCCTGACCATGCGTGTATTCTGTAAATAAAACGGACTCACTTTCTCTTACAGGAAACATAATTTAAGTTAAGGGCTCCATCAAGAATTTGCCTATCATCAATTTAAAGCATTCATTTATTCATTCATTGCATAGAAAAGTGATGGGCCCATAGATTGTGTGGTGGGTCCACTTTTGTTTGAGATACTCATAGATTTTGAAGCCGCCTTCAAGCGCGTTATGGTCCATGTCCACCTGTGCAGCAAGAGCACACTGCAGTGTCCGCCGTTAAAAAAAAGAATGATATATATATATATATATATATATATATATATATATATATATATATATATATATATATATATATATATATATATATATATTAGAGCTGTCAAACGATTACAATATTTAATCTAATTAAAAACTCAACTGTCATAATTAACTCAAATTAACTAAAAATTAATCATGATTACTCACGCATTTTTTATAATTTCTGAATTTCCTTTTATATTTTTTGTCCTATTTTCCCCCATTTTAATGCTCTCATCAACATGGAATCATGAATCAGTTTTCTATGTGCAAAATGCAAATATTTAATGAAATAATTTCGATTTTCAATTTTACATGAACATTTTTCACTTGGAGCAGTTATTCACACATTATCTCTCACACAATATTACTGTCCATCAACAACAGTGAAAAAAATATTTTGTCACACAACAGCTGCTTGAACAGCTCTTTTTATGGAATCAAAACAGCGCAACATAACATTATAAAGTGCACATCTAAGGTAAACTAGTACTCAGCCTATAATGGATTTAAGCAATGGTTGCATACTTCGTTTTTCTCAAATTTGCTTTGAACACAGCAGTCAGGCTATGCTGATTCTGTTGGTCCTTCTTGCTTGGAAGTCTCTCTACGGTTTTGTGTCGACATCATTTCGGATGCTTGTAATGGAGGCTCTCGCTGGCAATCCGTAGTGGAGTTGTTCATTTAATTCCGTTTTTCACGGCCCCCTGAATAGGGATTGCCGGTCAGCATGGAAGGATCTCTCGTTCTGTACTTTTTTGATCATTTATTGGAGCACTTTGCAGCAGAAGTAGTAGTAGTAGTTGTAACAGAAGTATCAGAAGCAGGTAATAACATAAACTACACATAAATGCAGTAAAAAAAATATATCTATCTTTCTGCATAACAATGTAAATATCTATATAATTGACATTAATTAATACCTTTATTTAACAATACGTTTAATAAATAATGTAATCAACCCTGATTTCACTATGTATCATTATCGTCATCATTATTCATTGTTTTAAACGTAAGAAACCATTCAACACAAACATAAAGTCGAATCGAACAAAAGAACTACAAGTCCCAAAACTCAATCCCGGAAGTGGAGCGCCGGCATGTTAACCCAAGCTGAAACGCAATTTACTTCGTTTAAACGTCAGATTGCAGACGGACAAACATGACAACTATGCAAAAGTGAGCTAAATAAAGACACCCCTGTTCTAGCAACATTTTAGCCCACGCTGTTTGCTTTGAAATGATCCATAGCTGTCGGTCTGAGACGAGGGGGCGGAGTTACGCACGTCAGCTGTGTGCTTGGCCATTAAGTGGTATTTCAGACTCGACGTGCTATGATGATAGCTCAGTTTACGACTGCAAAACATACAGGTAAGTTTGGTCTTGTCATTGGAACAATCTGGCAACTTTTTAAAAGTAAACTTTCCATTCATAAACTATTTAAGTATCCGTTTTCGGTGTCTCGCGCTGCCGTGGCTGGCAAAACAAACGTGCGTGGACCTGTGCAGAGCGATTTCACTATGTATCATTATCGTCATCATTATTCATTGTTTTAAACGTAAGAAACCATACAACACAAACATATCAAGTCGAATCGAACAAAAGAACTACAAGTCCCAATAGTCAATCCCGGAAGTGGAGCGCCGGCAAGATTAACCCCAGCTGCAAGGCAATTTACTTCGTTTAAACGTGAGATTGCAAAGCTAACTTTACACATCTGACTTGATAAGAAGCACACGCGTAGCTTAACATTGAGCCATGCCGACGACGAAGCCAGTGTATTCACTCATGAAACAAAACGCTATTTATACATCGCGCGAACGGTCACCTGTCAGTGGCAACCCCGCCCCTCTTAAAGCGCCAGGTCAATCCCACAGGAGTCGTTCGATGCAATGCGAATTATTTCAGCTTGAGTGGAGCTGTGGACAATGTTGACAGGCTTGCATGCAGTAGCCATATATTTAGCTATGGCTTCAGCAAATTTGTTCGTCGTGTCATCCATTTTCTTCGCTTTGAAATGATCCATAGCTGTCTGTCTGAGACGAGGGGGCGGAGTCCTCACGTCAGCTGTGTGCTTGGCCATTAAGTGGTATTTCAGACTCGACGTGCTATGATGATAGCTCAGTTTACTACTGCAAAACATACAGGTAACTTTGGTCTTGTCAGTGGAACAATCTGGCAACTTTTTAAAAGTAAACTTTCCATTCATAAACTATTTAAGTATCCATTTTCGTGTCTCGCGCTGCCGTGGCTGTCAAAAGCGCGCTTGATGTTTTGTTTCTGGTTTATTTATAGAGCAACGTAACATCCGCTGTGACGTCTGCCGCGTTAATCTCGCGAGAAAAATTTTGATCCCGATAATATTCATTTAAATTAATGCCGATAAAAACGCGCTAAACTTACAGCTCTAATATATATATATATATATATAATTTCTTCAACCATCTATCCAAACTATGTTATTTTACTTTTTGTAACTTTATTAGATGAGTGTTTTTAGGTAATACCATCTTTAATATACTTATCCTTCTCTTCTGCTCCTTTGTGAATATTTTTTTATGTGATTTGTATCAAGCCTGTAGTTCAGTCATGTCCAGCTCTGGGCCTGGAGGACCGCTGTCCTGCCTGTTTTCCCCCTGTACCGGCTGCACCACAACACATTCAAATTATTATCTCGTCAGCAAGCTCTGAAGCAGCATTCGAAGAATCCCAATTGCACCCCTGCAGTGTAGTTGAATGATGGCTGTCTCACGAGGGAGGCAGTAGTTGCCTGCTGTGTTGGGGAACAGTGCTTTTTTCATGAATAACAGCACATGCCTTTTTCAGTATGCCTGAGCCAGGTTAATTGATTTATCCACTGCTTGTGTGTTTTTGAGAAGATATAGAAAGACAAATTAAAAAATAATATTTCAATCATGTACACATTGGATTTGCATTGTTATGCTCCTAATTGGAAATTGATTTATGGAGCCATATCTCGCCAACTCGTCCTGTCGTGCATTGTGATTTTTATTATTATTATTTTCTTTTATCATAGATGCTATTTTTGTGTTGAGAAATACGAATGTTTTGTTGCTTATCACGAAGACATTGAAATATAAAGAAACATGGATGCAATTTTTTTGTTTGATGACCAGTCTTATCTGCAACAGCCACACACGGCGTTACTGAAAATAAGGTTCGATAAGCAGGCGTATATGCGATAAATACGTCAATGTTTGCATATGAGAGTCCTGCACATTTTTCAAAGAGTGGCATTGAGTCATGTGGCAAGACATGGCATGTGTTTTGTATTTTATGGACTTTTCTCATCAAGAGACATAAGCTTTGTAGTGAGCACCTCTATTTATTTCACAGGTTGATGTGAGCATAAGTAAAGATGTCAACATATATTTTGGCGACCATCGATTGCAGGTTTGGCACATTTGGTGACGTATAGATTCTCAACTCAACTGTATTTATAGAGCACTTTCAAACAGCCATTGCTGCACACAAAGTGCTGTACATGGAGCAACTAACATAAATACAACAATAAAGCAATAATCAGTAACAAAGATGGTAGTAGTCACCAAACAGTAAAATTAAGATCAAATCTGAGTCATGCTGAGTCAAATGCCAAAGAATACAAGTGAGTTTATAGGCGGTTTTTAAAGATGGGCAGCGAGGGGGCTTGCTGAATGTTCAGTGGGAGGTCATTCCAGAGAGAGGGACCAGCAACAGAAAAGGCTCGATCCCCTCTGAGCCTCCGTTTAGTTCTTGGTACTTCTAATAATGTCTGGTCCGCAGACCTGAGGCGCCGGGAGGGGTGTTGGGGTGGATGAGCTCAGAGAGGTAAGGTGGCACAAGGTCATTTAAAGATTTGAAAATAAAATAATAGGATCTAGAAAAGAACTCTAAAATGTATCGGGAGCCAGTGATGGGATGCCAGCATTTTGGACCAGCTGGAGACGCTTAATGGAAAACTGGCTGACTCCAAAGTAAAGTACATTACAGTAATCCAGCCGGGATGTGACGAAGGCGTAAATTTATTACTGTCTCAAGGTGCTCATGAGAAAGCAGAGGTTTTACTTTAGCCAGCTGTCTAAGATGAAAGAAGCAGGATTTAACAACGGCCCCAATTTGTCGGTCAAGTTTAAAATCACTGTCCAGTTTAAGATTCCTACATTATGGGTTGAGACCAGGGGTCTCCAACTCCGGGCCTGGAGGGCTACTGTCCTGCCTGTTTTCCAGCTCTCCCAGGAGCAGCACACCTGATTGAAATAATCAGGATCCTTCTAATGCTGCTTCAGAGTTGGCTGATGAGCTGATCGTTGAAATCAGGTGTGTTGCAGCTGGGAGAGCCGGAAAACAGGCAGGACAGTAGCCCTCCAGGCCCGGAGTTGGAGACCCCTGGTTTAGACTATCACGATGCGTCATTCTAAGGCAAGTGAGAAGGGATATATTACATTAGTGTCGGCAACTCCAGAGCCATTTGAACCGTTTAAGACAAGATTCCATGAGAGCCATGAACTCTTTGGAAATGGATAAAATGAATAGAAAAATCATTTTCTGTTTTCTTGTCCATTCTGTAGCAGACAATTGTTGAACCACGTCGTATAGAAGTCAGGCCATCCACCATATTTTATGTGGCATTAACAGTAGCCATAAATTTGGCAAATAACTGGAAATCTAAGCTCGGATAATATCAGACAATCAAAAGCAATCCGTCCGAATTAATCCAGTGAGTTTTTGCATGATGAAACATTTTCAAGGAAGAAGCATCTTCACAATTGGCCTCACTTTGCTGCTACGTCAACATACTCAAGAAGGTGTCTTTGTACATGCAATGAAAATGAAGTCTCTGATAATACTTGCCTGCGGTTGTTGCAAAAGGCGCCATTCAAACTGGGATCGGCAGTGCTACGCGAATATATGGAGCAAAGTAAGTGTTCTCTGTGGGTTATTAACTGGGCCGCCCATGCATTTCATGTGCCCCCTTTATGGCTGGACTCTGGTGACAGGTCTGGCTCTGCTGTTAGCCTCTCTCCCATGGCGTTATGCACGGATGTTTTTGGGGTTTTTTCTGGCTGGGGTGGGGGGAGGGTGTGGACTAGTGAAATGCAATGATGGAAGCACTTTAAAAGCATAAGGGCGGACGGGGACAGTGGTCGATTATTATATGAATAAGGACAGAGGGATGATGGCCTCAGGGTGTCCAGGTCACGGACAGGGGACGGAAGACAGACCAGCAAAATAGGGTAAAGTGCCCATCTGTGCTTGGAAGAAAAAAAAAAAAGCAATATTGACCTGTTTGTACCATTTGCCAGGGAAAGTCAAGACATCAACAAACTACAGGTCTTTCCAATGCACTGCTGTTGATATAGCGCGGACATCGATGTTTGGCTGTTGTCGGCACAAAATTAGCTGGAAGCACCTGCCACTCAATTTTAAACGCAAGAAAAACCCTGGTACAGTATATTAGTATGTCTGTCTTACTTTACCGAAGATAGCCACACCAGAATGGAGCAGCAATTGCAGGAGATAGCGTGGAAAAAATGTTGAATTAATTTAATTATATCATCTTTAATTTACCGGTAATTATTTTTTTAATCAATTTTTTTACAATTCACATTACATTTCAACGTGGAAAGATGATTTGTCATACGATAACTTGATCAAGGAATGAATGAAACTATTTCCTCAAGGCACCACTGGACATGGACACACGTGCCGTCATGAAGGTCTCTCGCCCGTGCATAATTAAGCCCAATCACATCATTCCTGTTTGAATACTTCCACAAATGTCATCGCCATCGTCTGCGTGTGAGAATCCACTGTGAAGTTCAGTGTTAAATGAACATTCACCGTAACCTATTTTGAACTCATCTTCAAGCCAGATGTGACCGAAAGACACTCATTTGTGTTTGCATTGGTGTTAACTGCGGACTCATGCGGTGTTGCTATTGTTCTAACCAATGGAATTCTTCCAACAGGATGTCTTTCACCGTCTGTACCTCATCTACACCGTGGGCTACTCCGTCTCGCTTGGATCGCTCATAGTGGCTGTGCTCATCTTGGGATATTTCCGGTGGGTCCCTGCTGTCTGTCGCTGTCTCTTTCATCAGCTTCATCCCTTGGAGACTTTTTTTCTTGTGAGACAGTGGAAGCAATTAGAGGTGAAGCAAAAACAAGAAGTATGAATGTCACAACACGGGGTGATGTGATGAGTTCTTATCACCACAATACTGCAGGACAATTTACATGACGGCTTGATCATAAAATCCAATTTTCCACATTACACTGGTACCTCTACTTACGAACTTCTCTTCATATGAAATTGTCAAGTTACGAAACGCCTCAACAGGAAAATATTGCCTCTTGTGACGAAAGAAATTTAAAGATACAAAAAGTAAAAATACAATATGGGCTGTTAGTCATAGCACCGAGGTTCCTGAACGCGACATACTGTACTTATAGCTGCTCTGTCATTGGCTATTATCGAGCATCATCCTGGCATTCCATTGGCTAAGAGGGACAACTACTGGATGTGTCTATTTGTGAAGATAGATAAATAGATAGAAATGTGTCTATGCAGCGTCCTCGTCATTCCCCCCTCGGGCCATGAGGCGCTGCGAGAGTTTTACATCAATGTGAATAACCCAGAAAAAGTGTTCACCGGTCGGGCAATCGCTCACTATGCTGATGTTTGCCTTGGGCAATCTCGTAGGATTGTTAAAAACCGACAAAACCAAACGTCGTTGGATCAGTTCTTTACAAAGCGGCAGTCAAAAACCACTTAAGAGATAGAACATGAACTGAAGAGGGCAAAAAAATTATGAGGACGTAGTTAAAAGTTAAATGAGCCTCGTTTTGATTCTTTGTTTTTTACATTATGAACAACTCTCATTTATTGTGCAATAACCTAATTGTAACGTGTAGTTGTGACATATTTTGATTCATTTTTATGCTAGAAAACATTTTTGTCTGAATTTTTTGGGGGGCTTGGAACAGATTCGGCCATTGACATGGAAAATGCGTCTCCACAATTTTCTCGTTAAGAAATGTATTCCTGAACCAATTAACTTCCTAATTAAGTAGAGGTACCACTGTACAAGCTGAGGTGGCAAAAGACCATCATGGCTTACCCGTTTTCTGGGTTTGGCCATGTGACGTTCGCATGCTGACCCCTTCGCCACTGTGATGTTATTTTCAGTCCATGGCAATACAAGGCAAGATGACCGTCCTCTGAGATGGATAAAAGCAAGCGGATTTTTTGACTGAAATCATATTCCAGAAATACTATATTAACCAGAATACCCTGTTTGGACTAGCCGGGGCACAAAGAACAGAAGTAAAGACATGTTTTGACTTGACTTCCCTCATTAAGTAAAAGTATAGATACAGTACTTGTGTGCAAAAAAAACACTCTCAAGTTCAAGACTGAAATTAATTGAAATTACATGGAAGCATGTGACGTGGCCCGGTGGTCGAGTGGTTAGCACGTCGACCTGACAGTGCAGAGGTATGGGGTTCGATTCCAGCTCCAGCCTTCCTGTGTGGAGTTTGCATCTTCTCCCAGTGCCTGCGTGGGTTTTCTCTGGGTACTCCGGTTTCCTCCCACATTCCAAAAACCTTAATGGCAGGCTGATTGAACACTCAAGATTGTCCCTCGGTGTGATTGTGAGCATGGATGGTTGTTCGTCTCTGTATGCCCTGCGATTGGCTTGCAACCAGTTCAGGGTGTCCCCCGCCTTCTGCCCAAAGGCAGCACGCCCGCGACCCCTTTGAGGATGAAGTGGATCAGAGAATGGATGGATGGATGGATGGATGGAAGCATGTGGTTCATGAAATAATTCTTTTGAGGCCATGGAGAGGGGATGTATTCTTATTCTTCTGAATCTGTTGCCAGCGTCATTAAAGCTCCTCGCTTCACATTCCTCCATGTCACAGCTGGTGTTTTTTTTTTCTTTTCTTTTTCAAAAAAAAATCACAAAATCAATTTTCCTGGAAAATGTCGTTCCACAAACTGCAACACATCAAAAATGATTGCCAAATGGGAAAAAAAAGAATACATGACTAAAATGTACAAAAAGGACAAAGAGGGGAATCAGGGTCACGGATTTTTGTGTTCATTTAAAGACAAGAAAGTGTTCAACACATTTTCAATGAGCTTGGCTTCAATTGTTTGGCTCCGTACATGTCTGTCACCTGTGCACTTGGCGTGGCATTGCCGTTAACACTTCAAGACAAAGTATTTTCACGTTGAATCCTTAATGAATCCATCAAATGTAGTCGGGGAGACCTGGAGTAAAAACACACTACAGCTTCAGTGTCAAATAAACGCACAGATGATGACGATAAGGAGCACTTGCATGGTCTCATTCAGCCTACTGATGTTTTTCATGGCCTGTCCGCGCAGTTTTTGGGGTGAGGCGGGCAACAGGAAGTGTCAGGAATCGACACTCTATTTACTAATGTTTCCACACAAGCCGTCAGAAGGCTTCAGAATCGCTCCCCACTGGCACGAGGCAATATGTTCGGGGCCAAATGAGTTTAATAAGTTATCCCAAGGGCCCTTCTGACATTCTGGCTACGCTGTTCCAAAAGCAGTCCAGCCACGTCTCACCTCAAACACGTCAGCTCGGAGACACCGGCGCTCCCTGAATGTTTTCCCAAGCAGGAACAGGAGTTATTTCATATTAATGTGTGGGTTTCTCACCAGGGAAATGTGGGATAGATTAGTTGTCGTCCACTGCTTCCGATCAATAGGAAGCTTTGTCAAATCTTTAGCGCATTAAAGGTCAACTGTGAAGTAATTTTAAAACGTCCCAAATGAAATGTTTTTTTTTATGTCAAAAGTGAAGTAATTAAACAAAATACATTAAATAAAGCATGAACAAAAAAAATTGAACTTCTTAAATTTGACAAAGTAATAGTTTTCCCGAAGCAATATCCCGACGAGCGACAAACCCGGAAGTATAAGATAACAATCGACTGGCTCTCTATGGAAAGTGTATAAAGAGTCAGAAATCAAATTGTAAAGTGACATTTTAAATGTATCCAGGTGTTTGAAGAGTTGGAGAAAGAGCAGGGTTTTAGCAAGATGTATATTGGACCATACATGTACGAACCAGATGCTCATGATGTGGGAAATGTTGTGCCGGACATGGAGTGGAGATGAGACCCATCGGGATTGGAAGAACGGTAAACTAGATAGACTGCGGTTATTAGCCTAATGTTGTTGTTTGCAGTTCGATGATGTGCCGTGCTGTAAATTATACACGATGGGATTACAGTACCTACTTGGTCCATGCATTCCCGTTAGCATTGAGAGCACACGTGATAGTGGGTTGATGTCCTACAGTGTCATTGCTAAGGCAGTTCTGTTGTGTTGTTGGCTACTCTGGACATTATATCGGCGGCATTGTTAGTTGCAAACCATAACAGAAGATTCCATCCATGCGCTCGTATAGTTTGAAATTCAGACAGGATTACATCCATGTACATGCATAATACTTGGAATCAAATGTTTTCATAAACAACAGCCAGAGTTAGTCATTAATTATCACGCCTACCTTTTTTTGTCAATCCCGTTAAGAAAACAGGTATTCGAAGTGCTTGTAACAAGAGCTGCAGGTGTAAAATGTTTTTTTTTTTAAACGGAAGAAAGTATGCTTGAAATAGTTTTACCTCAAAGTAGTGCTCAAACGTTGGTTGACCAAGTTTACTTCACTTGTGACCTTTAAATGGGCAAAGAATATTTGATTGTATTGGGATTAGCAATATTGACACTGTTCAGCACGGTGTTCGACTTAGTAGCACATAGGTGTCAAAGTCAAGGCCCCAGGGCCAGATCTGGCCCGGCAGATCATTTTTCTCCATGCACTCCACCCACATTCCCAAAACATGTGTGGTGGCACTCTATATTGTCCCTGGATGCAATTGTGTGCATGAATGGTTGTTTGTCTGTGTGGCCTGCGATTGGCTGGCAACCAGTTCAGCGTGTCACCTGCCTACTGCCCAAAGACGGCTGGGATAGGCTCCAGCATGCCCGCGACCCACGTGAGGATGAGTGGATCAAATAAGGGATGTGTGAATTGATATTGACACTGAGGTTTATCTGGGCGCATAGTTACAGTAATGTACAACCTCTTCACACTGGCAGTGTGTTTGTGGGCAAATTCAATTACCGGTAATCTTACTTGCAATTGTGTTGTTATTGCCCTGAAATGTAACATCTGGTTGATCAAACCACCAAGAAATCAAGACTTGATGAAACTCAAAGAGTGTATTTAAATATATTTTCAAGTCAAAATTGAACTGGTCTTATATTTACGCTTGCGTCATATTCTCGTGTGGGCTGCACCCCGGCGTAATCATTTTTGAACTCAGAATAGCACCGAGATTAGCCAACATTCCCTGAATGGAATTCTTCAGTAAAACCTCATCTGTAATGTCTAACCACCGGATAGCAGATGCATGGTATTTTTTTTTTTAATCAACCCTGGTTTGAAGCCTCATTGTCAGGAATTTGCTCGAGTCGGTTTATCACAAAGAATGATCACCTCCAAACAGCCGCCATTTTGTGTTTTGTCAGACGTCTGCACTGCACCAGAAACTACATCCACATGCATCTCTTCGTTTCCTACATGCTGCGAGCTGTGAGCATCTTCGTCAAGGACGTGGTGCTCTACTCAGGATCTGCCCTGGAAGATGTGCAACGCGTCACGGTGGAGGAACTCAAGTCTATCACAGAGGCTCCCCCATCCAACAAAGCACATTTTGTAAGTGCAAACCCAATACGGTCTCGTCATTTGTTTGTTTAAGTCACTATAAATGTTTCAGTCTCTATAAATGTCCCGGTTCTTTGGACTTATCGTGGCCAAGACTGCTGACCCAATTTGAACTCGATTGCTAAGCAAAACAGCAGCATCTGCAAAGGCATGCAAATTGGCTTCCCCTATATGGCAGAAGGGCTCAAAGGGCTTACATGTTTTTGTTGCTGTTTTGAGTCGTTATTCATCAGCACTGTACAGTACACGTGTTTCAAGAGACCTGCGAAGCATTGAGCCTCTGTAGGAGGAAGTGGTGTGGGTCTCTTTTTGCAATGTCCATGTTGGCTTTTCCATGGTCAGAGCAAATAAATTGTGATTTTGGTTTTTTTTGGAGGGGTGGGGGGGGGGGGCACGTGCCAAGCATTTACTCAAGGCTGGCACTGCTTGACTCCCCCCACCCCTCTTGCCCTCGCCTCCCCTCCTCCCTCCTGTCCAAAGCTACACTTTAAACTGTGTGCTTTTCATGCATGTGTGAATATGCAAGCTAATAATCTGCCTAATGCCTTCAGTAGATTTGCTCCTTCACAAAAAAAGGTATTCAGCCTGAAACCAGTGTGAGTGTCTTTAAACCCTCGTTATTTTTCGTACATCAAAACGAATATGTTGTGTCAGAGTGACTTGAGAACCTTACAGCAGAGTCGAAACCAAGATAAGGAATAGAAGTCGTGAATGTAAGAATAACAGTTGTTTGAGCATTAATATGACATTTCTCAAGCAATATACTCTCCGACAATACACCAGTAGCTGCTGCTTTCTTTGTCATTTGTAAAAGTTAAATTCCTCAGTTATGATTGCAGGCACATTTCGTCTCAAAGATGGACTGAAGCCCTGCATGTTCTCAGTTGGGTATTTGCAAATTTCAACTGGTCGCAGAGTTTTGGAGGAGCCGATCCTCCACTATTTGCCTCCCGATCCTCCCGATTGGATTTTACAAGCATCGGCCAAAGGATGACAAAGTATTGCTTTGGCTGCATCTTGTGCCATCTTGGAGTCAACTACGTTGAACTGAGCATCTGGAGCTTCATTTAGATGGAAGTAGTGCTTTGCTGCCACCTTGTGGCATCTATAGCCAATCATAAATAGTGTTAAAGTCCATTAAATAAAGTGGAAAATGACATTCTACAGATTCAATGTGTGAAATATATCGTGATCCCCCCCCCGGCCCTCCCCCCATACAGTTTCATTAATTATAGCTAACAGCGAATGAAAACTCCAACTACACCATCTGCAGAAATTACAATAGCCCATAAAATGATTTTTACTACAGACATCGGAGAGGAATTGGCATTGTGAAATTAGTTTCTGATATTGTGGCAGGTTAAGTAGAGAAGAACACACGGAATTGTGTTCTTCAGATTGGAATCAGGCCTCTTCCACATGTGGATAAAAATATGTCTTAGACTTCAGTGCCTGCTTGACGTCGTCAACATACACCGATTGGTGAAAAAATAAATCAAATGTCGGCAGTACATAAATCCGAATTGAACACTTGCAGTGTAAATGTAACATGATTTACATATTCATGTGTACACAGGTATCCCCAATACTAACATTTTTTTCCAATCAGCTTCCACATGACATAATCAATACGGCAGCATGGAACATGACGGCAGACAAAAAAAAAGAGCCATCAGTAATCAGCGCCGAGTGGCCTCTAACAACACGCCGTGGTGACAACAAGCTGCGAGGGGAAGCTCAACTGGAGCAGAATCAATGGTTGACCAAGTCAGCTCTCTCTCCTGAGGCCTTCGCTCATTCTGTCGTTCCAACTGTGCATCATGTGAACTCAATGGATCACACTTTTCAAATCATGTCAGAGCAGATACAATGGCATTTGTGATCTCGCTGTTCGACTATGTGGTTGAATCTTAGGTGCGTCTCTGCACTCTCACAAAGACAAGGATACATGCTAGTCGTAGGCCATCTGCAAATTCAAGACACAATCATGAACACTGTATTATTCCTCTCAAAAATTCATAAAGTTTGGATTGTCAGATTGTCTGCTGTCCATTTGTGTCCCCATGCATGCTTTCCTATGTCAGGGTGTGTATCTGCCCTCATTTAAGCGGGTTCAGGTAACACCTTTGCACAAAAACAGCTTCGCTGAAGTCACTGGTAAAGATCAGGGTATCTATGGCCCGATCGTGTTACCTGGCTCTTTCGGCAATGCGAAAGAAAAGGTCCTATTTCAACCGGGCTTGGTATCTTCAGGGAATGACGGCTTTTATCCGATCCAGCCTCACCACCTCAACGGCTTAGCTGTTGTGAGTGCAAGGATGTTTGTTTGCCTGCCGGTCAGTATGTTAATTCGGAGCGTACTTCCTGCTTCGTGGAGGATGCCACAAGACCTTTCAATATGACCTTTCAATGTAGTCTACTGTGAACTGCTGAGGCAGGTCAAGAAAGACATAAAGAACAGACGCATTGGCCATCAGTTAGAAGGAGTCATCTTGCATCATGACAACGCAAGGCCTCACACAGCAGCCCAAACGGCATAGACCATCAACGAGCTGGACTTGGAACTGCCGCCTCATCCCCCTTCCAGCCCAGAACTTGCCCCCTTCAGACTTTCACCTGTTTGGTCCCTTAAAGGCGTTCACGAAAGGAACCAAGTTTGTGAGCAACTGGCTGAGACATCAGTCCACAGATGTTTACGTTGAGGGAAGCTTGTGCACAGATGGGAAAAGTATGTGACAGTGCTGGGAGAGACTACATTGAAAAATAAAAAAAAAATTAAAAAGTAAGCTGCGATCTGTGTTAGAAATTCTTTTACTGAAAAATTCACCTTATTTATTGAATGACCCTCTTATGTGTGTACTATGTATACTGAATACGGTATAGGTTTATCCATATTGACTGTACATCGTGTTCGATGTACACATTCGTGTATATGTTTATCCGCATCTACATACATTCAAGTTTACTCACCCTTGATTTAGTCGCATGTTCGTGTTAAAAGGGACTGATGCCATCTGCTTAGATTCCTGCTTCTCTATGTGCAGATTGGCTGCAAGGCGGCCGTGACCCTCTTCATGTACTTCCTGGCAACCAATTACTTCTGGATCCTGGTGGAGGGTCTGTACCTCCACAGTCTTATCTTCATGACCTTCTTCTCGGACCGCAAATATCTTTGGGGCTTCACGATGATTGGATGGGGTGAGTTGAAGTGATTAACCAAAGTGTCATGATTCGATCTGGTCATGTCGCGGCAAGTAATTTGGGCTGCCTTCGATACGGGCTTCACAGCACCTGCATTGTACACACTGTGCGTAGTACTGGCATAAGCACAGCGCATACAATGTGGATGCCGCGTTCACCCATCTTCGTCGAGGACGAACAAGTGGTCGGGTCTCCAGATGGAGGGCTTTTCATTCCTAATTTGAATATTTTATTTTGCAGGTGTGCCAGCCATGTTTGTGAGCGTTTGGGCAACAGTGAGGGCCACATTTGCGGACACAGAGTGAGTGCAGATTGCTTTTTAGGATTACATTATTTATGTACCCCTCCGTGAGCCGTCACCTTACCGTGGTGGAGGGGTTTGTGCATCCCAATGATCCTAGGAGCTAAGTTGCCTGGGGCTTTATGCCCCTGGCAGGGTCACCCATGACAAACAGGTCTTAGGTGAGGGATCAGACAAAGCACGGCTCAAGAACCCCTTATGATGGACAAAATAAATGGAACCCAGTTTCCCTTGCCCGGACGTGGGTCACTGGGGCCTCCCTCTGGAGCCAGGCCTGGGGGTGGGGCTCGTTGGCGTGCGCCTGGTGGCCGGGCCTGCACCCATGGGGCCCGGCCGGGCTCAGCCCGAAGAGGCAACGTGGGTCCCCCTTCTCATGGGCTCACCACCCATGGGAGGGGCCAAAGGGGTCGGGTGCGATGTGAGCTGGGCGGCAGTCAAAGGCGGGGACCCTGGCGGTCCGATCCCCGGCTGCAGAAGCTAGCTCTGGGGACATGGAATGTCACCTCTCTTACAGGGAAGGAGCCCGAGCTGGTGTGTGAGGTTGAAAAGTTTCGACTGGATATAGTCGGACTTACCTCCACACACGGCCTGGGTTCTGGTACCAGCTCTCTCGAGAGGGGTTGGACTCTATTCCACTCTGGAGTTGCCCACGATGAGAGGCGCAGAGCAGGTGTGGGCATACTCATTGCCCCCCGGCTCAGTGCCTGTACATTGGGGTTCACACCGGTAGATGAGAGGGTAGCCTCCCCCCGCCTTCGGGTGGGGGGGATGGGTCCTGACTGTTGTTTGTGCATACGCACCCAACAGCAGTTCAGCGTACCCACCCTTTTTGGAGTCCTTGGAGGGTGTGCTAGAGAGTACTCCTGCTGGGGACTCCCTCGTTCTGCTGGGGGACTTCAATGCTCATGTGGGCAATGACAGTGAGACCTGGAGGGGCGTGATTGGGAGGAACGCCCCCCCCCCCGATCAGAACTCGAGTGGTGTTTTGTTATTGGACTTCTGTGCTCGTCACGGATTGTCCATAACGAACACCTTGTTCAAACATAAGGGTGTCCATATGTGCACTTGGCACCAGGACACCCTTGGCCGCAGTTCGATGATTGACTTTATGGTTGTATCATCGGATTTGCGGCCGCATGTTTTGGACACTCGGGTGAAGAGAGGGGCGTAGCTGTCAACTGATCACCACCTGGTGGTGAGTAGGCTCCAATGGTGGGGGAAGATGCCGGTCCGTCCTGGCAGACCCAAACGTATTGTGAGGGTTTGTTGGGGGCGTCTGGCGGAATCCCCTGTCAGAAGGAGTTTCAACTCCCACCTCCGACAGAGCTTTTCCCATGTTCCGGGGGAGGCGGGGGACATTGAGTCCGAATGGACCACGTTCCGTGCCTCTATTGTTGAGGCGGCCAATCTGAGTTGCGGCCGTAAGGTAGTTGGTGCCTGTCGTGGCCGCAACCCCCGTACTCGCTGGTGGACACCAGCAGTAAGGGATGCCGTCAAGCTGAAGAAGGAGTCCTATCGGGCCTTTATGGCCTGTGGGACCCCAGAGGCAGCTGACGGGTATCGACTGGCCAAGCGGAATGCGGCTTCGGTGGTCGCCGAGGCAAAAACTCGGACGTGGGAGGAGTTCGGTGAGGCCATGGAAGCCGACTTCCGGACGGCTTCGAGGAAATTCTGGTCCGACGTCTCAGGAGGGGGAAACAGTGCACCACTAACACTGTGTACAGTGGGGATGGGGCGCTGTTGACCTCGACTCGGGACGTTGTGAGCCGGTGGGCGGAGTACTTCGAAGACCTCCTCAACTCCACCTGCACGCCTTCCTTGGAGGAAGCAGAGTCTGGGGACTCTGAGGTGGGCTCTCCTATCTCTGTGGTTGAAGTCACCGATGTGGTTAAAAAGCTCCTCGGTGGCAAGGCCCCAGGGGTGGACGAGATCCGCCCGGAGTTCCTCAAGGCTCTGGATGTTGTGGGGCTGTCCTGGTTGACACGCCTCTGCCACATCGCATGGTCATCGGGGAGAGTGCCTCTGGATTGGCAGACCGGGGTGGTGGTCCCTCTTTTTAAAAAGGGGGACCGGAGGGTGTGTTCCAACTACAGAGGGATCACACTCCTCAGCCTCCCTGGTAAGGTCTATTCAGGGGTGCTGGAGAGGAGGGTCCGTCAGGAAGTCGAGCCTCGGATTGAGGAGGAGCAGTGTGGTTTTCGTCCCGGCCGTGGAACAGTGGACCAGCTCTACACCCTTAGCAGGGTCCTCGAGGGTATGTGGGAATTCGCCCAACCAGTCTACATGTGTTTTGTGGACTTGGAGAAGGCATTTGACCGTGTCCCTCGGGGAGTTCTGTGGGGGTGCTTCGTGGGTATGGGGTACCGAACCCCCTGATACGGGCTGTTCGGTCGCTATACCACCGATGTCAGAGTTTGGTTCGCATTGCCGGCAGTAAGTCGGAATCGTTTCCGGTGAGAGTGGGACTACACCAAGGCTGCCCTTTGTCGCCGATTCTGTTCATAACTTTTATGGACAGACTTTCTAGGCGCAGCCGAAGCGTTGAGGGGGTCTGTTTTGGTGGCCTCAGTATTGCATCTCTGCTTTTTGCAGATGATGTGGTACTGCTGGCTCCTTCAAGCAGGGCTCTCCAGCTCTCACTGGAGCGTTTCGCAGCCGAGTGTGTTTTCCTCAGTCGGAAAAGGGTGGAGTGCCCTCTCCGGGTCGGGGAGGAGATCTTGCCCCAAGTGGAGGAGTTTAAGTATCTCGGGGTCTTGTTCACGAGTGAGGGCAGAAGGGAGCGAGAGATCGACAGGCGGATCGGTGCAGCATCTCCTGTGATGCAGACGTTGTATCGGTCTGTCGTGGTAAAGAAGGAGCTGAGCCAAAGGGCGAAGCTCTCAATTTACCGGTCGATCTACGTTCCAGCCCTCACCTATGGTCACGAGCTATGGGTCGTGACCGAAAGAACGAGATCGAAAGACAAGCGGCCGAAATGAGTTTTCTCCGCAGGGTGTCCGGGCTCTCCCTTAGCGATAAGGTGAGAAGCTCGGTCATCCGGGAGGGGCTCAAAGTAGAGCCACTTCTCCTCCACATCGAGAGGAGCCAGATGAGGTGGCTGGGGCATCTGATTCGGATGCCTCCTGAGCACCTCCCTAGTGAGGTGTTCCGGGCATGTCCCACCGGGCGGAGACCCCGAGGACGACCCAGGACACGCTGGAGAGACTATGTCACCCAGCTGGCCTGGGAACGCCTCGGGATCCCCCGGGGAGAGCTGGAAGAAGTAGCTAGGGAGAGGGAAGTCTGGGCTTCCCTGCTTAAGCTGCTGCCCCCGCGACTCGGCCCCGGATAAGCGGTAGAAGATGGATGGATGGATGGATGGATGGATGGATGGATGGATGGATGGATGGATGGATGGATGGATGGATGGATGGATGGATGGATGGATGGATTATTTATGTAGTGCTACTTTGACCGACGAGGGCCTTCACTTCACTGAAGTGAAAAAAATGGAACAGTTAAATCTGAGCCTCCAAATGAAACCTCAGTTTAGGCAGAAAGTGGTTTCGGAACAATTTTGGGGGTAAATTATGGCCTGTGTTCACAAACTATCTGAGGGGCATGAGATCGAGGTGACAACAAACTATTTGGATTCAATATGGTCAGATGAGGCGGTCCGGTGATCAAATGGTTAGCGCATGGGCCTCACAGTGCAGAGGTAGTAGGTCCGATCCCGGCTCCCGGTTTCCTCCCACATTCCAAAAACATGCGTGGAAGGTTAATGGAACACTCTAAATTGTCCATAAGTGTGAGTGTGACTGTGGATGGTTGTTCGTCTCTGTGTGCCCTGCGATTGGCTATCAACCAGTTCAGGGTGTCTCCCGCCGACTGTCCGAAGACGGCTGGGATTGGCTGCAGCACCCCCCGCGACCTTTGTGAGGATTAAGCGGTTCAGAGAATGGATGGATGGATGGATGTTAAAATGACTTTAGTGCCCTTTTTCTTTTCTCAAGATGGAATTTTTTTATAACCCGAAACTTAACCCTAACCCTAATCCAAACCCTAACGTGAAACAAAACCCAAACTTGAACTCTTCCACAAATGCTAACCCAAATTCTAACCCTAGTCCTAACCTTTACCGTAACCCCAACCCCAAACCTAACCCCTAGCTTTGTTTTGTTTTGGGGTTTTTTTTACCCCAAGACAACTCATGATAACCATTATGAAAAAGTAGTAGTACTTTATCATGTATACTTGAGTTTAAGTATATAAAATGTCCTTTTCATACTGAATTGGAACACATGAGGTTTATAAAGTATACTATCTCAGCTCAACTCAATGCGGCTCTGTTTATAGAGCACTTTTAAAACAACCGCCACTGACAAGTAAACTGAAATGAACTTGTTTAATGGTGTGTTTTCAGAGATGAAGAAGATCCACTTGGAGGCAGTGGAATGTCACTTGTCTTGGATCACGTTGTTTAGCAAAGACTAATCCCAGTTTTGTTGTTTATCTTGCGGCAGGTGCTGGGACTTAAGTGCGGGCAATTTGAAATGGATTTATCAAGTGCCTATACTTGCGGCTGTCGTGGTGAGTGTACACTTTCTACTGGATGTGGCCTCCCCCCCACCCTGCTGTGAAGAAAATGATGGCACCGGCTCCAGGGGAATCAGAGCCATCATTACAGCCCTCTCGTTATGTGTTTACCTTTTTTGGCAGGTCAATTTTGTCTTATTTTTAAACATCATCAGAGTCCTAGCAACCAAACTGCGGGAGACCAATGCTGGAAGATGTGACACGAGGCAGCAGTACAGGTATGTGATGATTTTGTCTATTTTTAAACCTTCCCGATAAGCAGCTGCACTAGATTGCAGCCGTGCTTGGAACTTGATATCTTTGTACAATTTGTGACATGTATAGCATTCTTTAAGGGAAATTTATGTGATCAGCACGGTTATCATGGTTCACGAAAAATAGCAAAATCACTAAAATGGAAAACCAGTTTTGTTTACAATTTCCATCCATCCATTTTCTGATCCGCTTTATCCTCACAAGGGTCGCGGGGCATGCTGGAGCCTATCCCAGCTGTCTTCGGGCAATAGGCAGGGGACACCCTGAACCGGTTGCCAGCCAATCGGAGGGAACACAGAGATGCTGGCAACCATCCACGCTCACACTCACACCTAGGGAAAATTTTGAATGTTCACTCAGCCTGCCATGCATGTTTTTGGAATGTGGGGAGGAAACCGGAGTACCTCGAGAAACCCACGCAGGCCCGGGGAGAACATGCAAACTCCACACAGGAAGGAAGCTGGAATCGAACCCACGACCTCTGCACAGTGAGGTCGACACGCTAATTACTGGATCACCAGACCTTTTTACAATATAAAATACAAAACATGCGAACTAATTGAATCTACATCTGAGGGTTCTCAAACTAAAACAAGCTATAACCACAGTGAAAATGTCCTTTGTTTTCATCAATTAATGTCATACGTGATCTTTGAGGGTTCGTTTTGTGTTTTGTTTTTGCGGGGGTTTTCGGTATTGCGGTACGTCAGTACGGAGGGAGGAAGGTCATACAGTCGATCGAGATTAGTGGTTTACTGGACTGTATTACACACACTTAGTGACCTTTTATTTTTATTCTTGCACTTGACGAATACAGAACATACAGTGACATTCCTCTACAATGAAACCTGTATGGGAAAAAATATCCCCTGGTGTAAAAAAAATCTTCATGCATGAAAGCCATTCCTACAACGAAAAGTCCCCCTGTTGCAAAATATGAAATCTCTTTCTCGGCCTTGCCTCGCAACATGGTTCACTACAACGAAAACAAGCCTTCCGCAAAAGTTTAATCTGACCTTAGCCTGCCACAGCGACTACTACTGCTTCGCTCCGAAACAGCAACCACCACACTGGTTTACACATGCGCAGTAATACAGGAAGTATTTGTTATTGTTAGTTTCAGACAGAGCACTGACGTTGCATTGCTAAAATGGCTAAAAAACGGACCTTTAGACTTAAGAAAAGAAGTGTTCTGACGCTTGAAAACAGGATAAAGGTGATAAAAATGAAAGGTGGAAGAAGCAAAATAAAAGACATTATGCAAGAAATTAACGTAAGTGAATGATGGTCGTAAATTTCGCGATTTCTTTCCCGTTTTTTTCTTTCTACGCTGGCTATATGAAGTGTCAAATATAGCATAAAGTGTGTGTGTGTGTGTGTGTGTGTGTGTGTGTGTGTGTGTGTGTGTGTGTGTGTGTGTATTTATATCTGAGATCAAATTTGCTATAGTTCAAAGTCCCCTGTTGTGAAAAAATTCTTGCTGCAAACATGATTTTGTTGTAGAGGAGTTTCACTGTACATTCAAAATAAGCGAAATTTTAACATTTTAAAAATACGCACCTCGGAAAACCAATTTATTCAAATTACCTTATACATGATGTTATGAATAATAATTAGGCAAGGCGAGGCAGCTTTATTTGCATATCTATGTTCACATCAACAAAAACTACAACTACAGCAGTTCAAGGCAAACAGAAGATTTTTTAAATAAAGTATAGAAAAATATTGCAATAAATTATGTCAAGGAACTGATTTCTCACAATGATTTTTCCAACATAGGAAAGGAGATGAAGATTAACATGCAGCGATTCGTTTTTGAAAATCTCTTTTCAAATAATCACTTGTACAACATTTCTTGGAAGTCACAACATCCCATAACTGGTGAGCTCTTTCTAGAACAGGCCCAAGGAGTACTTGGGTCATGGGTTAGTTAGACTCTGGGTTTTAGAGTTTCAGGAGTTTTCGAATTAGGCTTAAGTATGCCTAAATGCTAAGTCTGACAATGTGAATAAAAACTGAGCATCGGTATCTTCATCATGGCTCAACCAAAGCACTCCAGTCTAGAACCTGGACGCAATCCTCAATAAATTAGTAAAAACAAAATGGCCATGTTATTTACAATGCTTCATTGTCCTTGTTTTCTGACATTTATTGTACCATTGCAGAAAGCTGCTGAAGTCCACGCTGGTGCTGATGCCGCTGTTTGGCGTGCACTACATCATATTCAACGCCATGCCCTATACGGAAGTGTCGGGCATCCCCTGGCAGATCCAGATGCACTATGAGATGCTCTTCAACTCCTTCCAGGTACAATGCTCTCCACAAACGCTTGTTTACCAAGGCGCGACCACTAAATAAAGTGCCGTGTAGCCAAAGCAAATGTGGTGATGATGCAGCTCTTCTGTATTGCTTTCTTTCTGTTGCAGGGCTTCCTTGTCGCAATCATATACTGCTTTTGCAATGGGGAGGTGAGTCGTCCATCCGAGCGTGAGAATATCGCCATGCCAAGTCACCCTGAATGCCTCCAAATGCACCACATTGTGTTCAAAGGTGCAAGCGGAGATCAAGAAATCGTGGAGCCGTCGGACCCTGGCACTGGATTTCAAGCGAAAGGCGCGCAGTGGCAGCAACACGTACAGCTACGGCCCGATGGTGTCGCACACCAGTGTCACCAATGTGACCGCCCGGGCGCCGCACGGTCTCCACCTCACCACCCGGCTAGGACCGACGCCGGCCAACGGGCACCGCAACCTGCCGGGCTTCATCAAGAACGGCTCCGAGTCCGAGTGCTCGGCACCGTCGTCGTCCGTCCATGCCGAACCCGAGGAGCTCTCCGCCGCACCGGCGCAGCAGCCGGCGCAGCAGCCAGCGCAGCAGCTGCCGCAGCAGCCGCCGCAGCAGCCGCCGCAGCAGCCGTGCGAGGAAGCCGAGGAAGAGAAGCCCTCGCCCATGCTGGTGGTGGAGGAGGAGCGGGAGACGGTCATGTGATCCGTTCCGTAAAAAGGGGCGCCCCAAAATTTTGTGGCCGAGACACTTTGAGCTGCCACACTGAATGTGCAACAGTCTTAAAACAGGCTGTCGTTTAAAATGAATTTTATTTCTTTCCATCCACTGCCATCTTGTCATGTTTTTTTTCTTTTTACATTACAGGTATATGGCTTTTTTTGTTGTTGTTATTTTTTATCACATACATCAGACTGAAGTTGCCTTAATCAATCTCACGGCCAGGTTTGGAGATGGAGAAAGAAGTTGCGTTGAAAAAAAAATCAGTGTTAATGGGAAGGCACTCAGGTAATTTCATGTACACTTTTGATTTTTCAACTTTTTTTTTAGGCATTTAACAACTCTTTCTACAAAATGAACAGTTTCCCACATTTCACACAGTTTAAATGAATGTGTCCAGTGTTTGTGGATGTTTTGTTTGTATTTGGCATCACTGGAGAACCTCCGAGAACGTTTCTGCGTTGTTCATATGTGTTGCAAATAGACATTTCGATCAAGCTGATCCTGTGCTATATATGCTGCTTTCATGATGTATAAACATACAAGTCACAATGTTTACAAATGCCATTCAAATTGTGAGCTAATGTCGTTATTGCAAAGAAGTGTTTTTGTGTGTGTGTGTGTGTGTGTGTGTGTGTGTGTGTGTGTGTGTGTGTGTGTGTGTGGGTGTGTGTGTGGGTGTATATATTTTCTGTTGTTTTTGTAATATTTGACGTATGTGCAGTATATAGTACAAACCTAAACGGCAGCATTTTTAAATTCCACAATTCATATTTAAACCAGGGTGATATATGTATATATTTTTTACCATACGTTGTTCTGGTGGTGAGCAAGTCTGCCTCACAGTATTGTCTTTGGACTCCAGCCTTCCTGCGTGGAGTTTGCAGCTTCTTTCCAACACGCATGTTAGCTTGAGTGAGGACTCGAAATTGTCCATAGATAAAAAATCTTGTTTGTCTATATCATGGGTGTCCAACTCAAGGCCCGGGTACCAGATCTGGCCCGCCACATCATTTTACATGGCCCATGAAAGAAAATCAAATGTGTCAACTTCCATGATTCTTGCTCAAATCTGGACCAAAATTTCAACTTCTCACTTCTAATAAATAAGAGAGGTATTATATGCATTTTCTTGTCACCAAACCACTCATTGCCTAACTGATACAGTCGTCGAATAAACCGTTCTTCCTGACTTCCTTAAATAGTTTCAGTCATACCGGCCCTCCAAGGGAAATGGTAACTTTAATGTGGACCGCGACAAAAAAGAGTTTGACACTCCTGGTCTATATGTGGACCCCACCTCTCAACTCAAGCTCAGCTCACCCATGACCTCATGTGGACCAGCACTGCCGAAAATGGATCGGTGGGTTTACAGTCACCACAACATTTCGTTTTTAACAGCAAAACAAGCCCACAAATGTGTTTTCCAAAAGAACAGAAGTGAACGCTCCCTCTTGCCTGGCAGTTTTCCTCTTCACAGTTTTTGGACAGTCCGGACGATGCTTGAGCTTTTTGCCTCATCAGAAGAGCAATTCTGAGTAGCACGTCTTCACCTTCAGGGGAGTTCAAATAAGATGTGAATGCAACGTGAGCAGCAGTGGACATCAGAAGGTGAACATTAAGTTGCTCTCCACAGAATTTAGTGCCATTTGATGATTTAAAAAAATAATAATAATAAAAAAATGGATTGGGCTGCAATTACAATGGAACTTCTAACTTGGAGCACAAACCAAAAGATGACCACCCACTTGATCGTGTTTGATCATTTGCTTTTTTTTGCTTTAAACTTCACAAAGTCCAAAGATATCGAACCGATAACTTTTGAGACATATTTTCACCTAAAGTTTTGGTTGCACACTGAAATGTTCCAGGAGGTGTGTTCCACACTTAAGGTGTAGATTTTCGGAAAGCTTCAACTTGATTTCTATAACGGTGTTTGACATTTCCCGCCGATTTTTTTTTCACCATGTTTTGGTTGAATTCAGAAACGAGGCATATGTTTCACGTGTTGTTTGAAGACCAAAATGTAGGACTTAAATACATTTTGGTTGGGCTTCAAATTGTAAAACCTCAGTCAGGGTGTAATTTTGCTGAAAATGTTGGTTGCACACTGAAATGTTCCAATTTGAAAGTGTCTTTCACTGTGATTTTTTTTTTTTGGGTAACTCCAGTGAGACACTCAATTGTAGAGGCTTATTTTGCAGTTAATTATTGTTGAACTCAAGAGACGAAGCTCATGAAAAAACTGTGGTTGTACACAATGTACGACTGGAGGGGTGTATTTTTGTCACATATTTGCATTGAACTCTGAAATGTCTCAAACAACTTTCAGGACGTGGGACTTTAAACGTTTCGCTGTTATTGATAACTGACATGATTTGGTATTAAATGGCTCTACAGAAATCATTTTCGTGGAGATAAAAAGTGGGCAGGTGATCCAGTGGCTAGCGCATTGACCTCACAGTGCAGTGTGGGTTTTCTCCGGGTACTCCGCTTTCCTCCCACATTCCAAAAACATGCATGGCAGGCTGATTGAAAACTCTAAATTGTCCCGCGGTGTGAGTGTGAGCGCGGATGGTTGTTCGTCTCTGTTGTGCCCTGCGAATGGGTGGCAACCAGTTCAGGGTGTACCCCGCTTAATGCCCGAAGACGGCTAGGATCGGCTCCAGCACCCCCCGCCATCCTTGTAAGGATAAGCGGATCGGAAAATGGATGGATGGATGGATGGAGATGAAAAGTAGTCCAAGTCAATGTTTTTTTAAATTTAATTTCCGACTACAGTACAGTTTAATGAGAACGTCAGGTCGTTCCCCTTTTTTTCTTCTTCTTTAAGCTACAATGTCTTCCATTTTCCACACATTACAAAGCCATCTTAATCCTCTTTATATTCAGCATGAGCTGCTGTTGTTCAGACGCAATCTACCTTTCACTTTGTCAGAGGTGAAATCAATTGTCTAGAAATCTTTCTTTAAAATGCCACAGCTATGGACTTTTGCTAATTAAAAAATAAAAATAGACATCTAGCGAATAGGATGGTATTTGAGCACTTTATTGCTATCAATATTAATATAATTCATATAATACAGTCCTCTGCTCTGATTGTATCATGTCAAATGATTGTGTTTGGCAGTATATGGAGTCAAAAGTTTATGGAAGTGTAAACCATGTCTTGTTGTTTTCAATTTGGAGCTTGTTGCCATGGAGATGAGAGGCCCAGTGTATATACTACATGCGTGTCTTAAATGTGGCTTGTGATTAAGACAATTAAAGGTATTGGTTTACTGTTTCTTGAGACTGGATTTATTTGACAAACAAAAACAACAACAAAAAAAGCACTACAAGACAGTGGCAGCAAACGTCCAGCCACCATCACATTTTTTTGCCCTGACATTTGTTGTTGTTTTTTTTTTGGGGGAGGGGGGCAGGTATTTTGTCAATTTTCCCTTTTTTTTTTCTTCTTTTTTTTAATGGGGTGGGGGTAACTTTGGGACCTAATAAAGTAAGTGAAGTGAAAAAGTTGAACAAGCTGAAATCAGAGAAAATGTCAGAGTGATACCAGGACCACTTTAAACAAAAGAACTCGACTCAGGAGCAGATTGTTGGTGCAGCCGACTGGAGCAGATTTCCCAGAGCGAACGACGGCAGTTGCTCTGCAACCACACTCGAAGTTCCTCGTGCTCCTCGACTGACTTTTATTGTTTACATATGCAAAATACAAGAAAAACACTGCCCTCGATATTTGCATACCATGCCCCCGGTCCGGCCCCTCGGTCGGAGATATGATTAATTTTTGTCAAGCTATGAACCACAGTCACTTTAACACCTTTATATCTGGTCTCCCAGGAATAACCAAGTCGCAGACTTTGTGGATGACAAATGTTCGCCTGGGCCGCGACCAGTTCTCAGACCGTCTTTTGATGTTCTAAAGCACTTCACACCTCACAAGATGAGTCTAGCCTACAGAAATTCTATGTGTTTGCACTCTTGCTGTAAACCGATTAACTGTAGACTTCAAAAAGCCCTCCGCCCGACACCTTTGCGCAAAGACATTTGGGGGTGCTAAATACACAACCCGTCGTGACAGACCCAAATTAAATGGAACTTTAAACATGATATAATTCTGTTCAGAGTTTGCATGTTCTCCCCGGGCCTGCGGGGTTTTCTCCGGGTGCTCCGGTTTCCTCCCACATTCCAAAGACATGCATGGCAGGCTGATTGAGCACTCTAAATTGTCCCTAGGTGTGAGTGTGAGCGCAGATGGTTGTTCGTCTCTGTGTGCCCTGCGATTGGCTGGATTCAGGGTGTCCACCGCCTACTGCCCGAAGACAGCTGGGATAGGCTCCAGCACCCCCCACGACCCTAGTGAGGACAAGGCAGTTCGGAAGATGAATGAATGTTCGTAGGTTCCTCTAACAGAAAATCATCAGCGAGGTGGGTACATAGACTTGGCACTGCAATGCGAGCATAATAGGCTAGTACACTGTTCGAAAATAAAGGTCCTGTCGAGGTGCATTTTTTTCTCCAAGGTGCAACTTTTTGGTGATGTACCCCACAGTGTTCGCAATTGAACAACCAGATAAGAGCTCTTTAAAGCGGGTCCTTGAGAGTCCCTATGAGGCCTGTTTTTCATCTCTCCCTTCTCGAACACGCCTGATTCAAATGATCAGCTCATCAGTTAGTTCTGCAGAAGCCTGATAACGATCCTGATCATCACCAACTGAGGAAGATGAAAGTGAGGAAGGCAGCAGGTCCGGACAACATCAATTCCTGGCTCCTCAGGACCTGCTCCGACTAGCTGTGTGACATTTTCCAGCACATGTTCAACCTGAGCCTGAAGCTGGGCAGAGTTCCACAGTTGTGGAAAACGTTGTGCCTGGTCCCAGTGACCAAGACCACCCACACAAAGAAGCTCACTAGCTACAGGTGGTGCTGACATCTCACCTGATGAAGATGCTGGAGAGACTCGTCCTCGCCTACCTGCGACCGCTGGTGAGCTCATCACTGGACCCGCTGCAGTTTGCCCACCAGCCCGGCATCAGCGTGGAGAACACCATCATCTACCTACTCCACTCGGCGCTGTTACACCTAGAGAAGGCTGTGAGCACTGTGAGGATCATGTTCTTTGGTTTCTCCAGTGCCTTCAACACCATCCAGCCCAACTTACTGGGGGACAAACTGCAGAACCACCGTAGTGGACCACCACCTCACATCATGGATTACAGACTACCTCACAAACCGGCCGCAGTACGTGAGGGTACAGAGCTGTGAGTCGGACAAGCTTTTCTGCAGCGCTGGGGCGCTGCAGGGGACTGTCCTGGCTCCATTCCTGTTCATCTTCTACACCTCGGACTTCAGACACATTACTCAAACCTGCCACCTTCAAAAGTTCTCCGATGACTCTGCGATTGTCGGCCTCATTACAGAGGGAGACGATCAGGAGTACAAGGGACTGACGAAGGACTTTGTGGACTGGTGCCAGCAGAATTACCTCCAGATCAACCCCGGGAAAACTAAAGAGTTGGTTGTGGATTTCCGCAGGAAACGATCCTCACCTACACCGATGAACATCCAGGATACGGATATAGAGTGGGTGACCTCCTACAAGTACCTGGGTGTTCTTCTCAACAATAAACTAGACTGGTCTACCAACACGGACGCTCTGATCAGGAAGGGACAGAGCTCTTCCTACTCAGAAAAGTGAGGTATTTTGAGGTTCAGGGGTCACTCTTTAAGACATTCTATGACTCTGTGGTGGCTTCAGCCATTCATTAAGGCATAGTCTGCTGGTTAGGCAGCATCTCAGCCCGGACAGAGACTGGACCGACTGGTCAGGAGGGCCAACTCTGTCCTGGACACTCTGGAGGAGGTGGGCAACAGGAGTATGCTAGCTAAGCTAACAGTGATGATTGACAGATCCTCCCACTCACTCTAGGCCACCCTGACAGCACTGGGCAGCTCCTTCAGCCAGAGACTGATACACCCACGCTGCAAGAAGTAGAGGTACCGCCGCTTGTTCCTGCTGACTGCTGTCAGGCTATTGAATAGACACACCTGAAAACCTGGACTCACTCCCAATCATCCATATTAAATATCACAGCCACCTTATGCTGATATCTTATACTGTATATCTTATATATTATATTCTGTACTGTGTACAGTTCATTTTTTACATTTATTTTGCAAATATTTCATGTTTTTCTCCTTTCTTCCCTCCAAATTTTGCTGCTGTAAATTGAGAACTTCTCCATTGTGAGACAAATAAAAGTTTTATTTTCTCATCTTAATTCGGCTGTGTTGAAAGGGTAAACATCTAAAAACTTGCTGGATAGTGGCTGCTTCAACATTCGTAGAATCCTGCAATCAAAATCCCGCGAGTAACGCGAGGCCAAATGTAGGTTCCGAGCATGACGCTAAGAACCGCATTGACGTGATACCATCACGTCTCGAGAAAGGTTTGACCACCGTATTGTGCCCATAGAGTCACTTGTGAGCTTTCTTGACGCCTCCTTTAGCTCCTCTGTCTCCCTTCTCCGTCATTTTCCTCCCTTTTCCTTCGCCGCCTCCTTCTTTGCTGGCCGCCGCCGCCTTTTTCTGCGTCTTCTCGTCACCTTTGGCACCCTTGGCTCCTTCCCTCCTCCCCTCCTTGCTCTTCCTTTCACCTCGATTGGCGTCCACTTTCCCCGAGAGGGTGGCCACAGCCTCCGCACCTTCCTCCTGCTTTTCCTCTGCTTTGGCAGCTGTGTGGCGAGACAGAGACACAATAAAGATGCAGATACTTGTTTTGTGGGCTGAAATGAAGTCTGCTTAAGTAGGAAGCACGTGATGAAGTCCCATCTGTATCCTGTGTGTTTTAATGAGCTCCCGTTTTTTTTTTTTTGCGACCCGATGTGATCCTTTTAGTGGAGGACAAAATGTCATTATTATACAAGTAGCTATGTAACTAGGACAAGATCAGCCGGATTAACGTTTTTGATGTTGCAATTCGGATAAAATAGTAAAAGTGTACAGTACCCAAAAACGGTACGTTAATCCTTAAGACTTTCTATAACTCGGTGGTGGCCTCGGCCATCCATTATGGTATTGTCTGCTGGTCAGGCAGCATCTCGACCCGGGACAGAAAGAGACTGGAGCGACTAGTCAGGAGGGCCAGTTCTGTCCTGGGCTGCTCCCTAGACACTCTGGAGGAGGTGGACAACAGGAGGATGCTAGCTAAGCTAAAAGCTATGACCGACAGTCCCTCCCAGCCCGCCCTTACAGCACTAGGTAGCTCCTTCAGCCAGAGACTGTTACACCCGCGCTGCAAGAAGGAGAGATACCGCCGCTCGTTCTCACCGACTGCTGTCAGGCTGCTGAATAAAATAATAAAATGATGTGGAAAACAATAGTAAATAGCACAGCCACCTTATCTATATCTATATTGCAAACACTTTGTTTTTCTTCTTTCTTCTTTCTACCCACAATCTTGCTGCTGTAGACTGTAAATTTCCCCAGTGTGGGACAAATAAATGATATCTTATCTTATCTTATCTTATCTTATCTTATCTTATCTTATCTTATCTTATCTTATCTTATCTTATCTTATCTTATCTTATCTTATCTTATCTTATCTTATCTTATCTTATCTTAAAAACCCCGTAAGGAACCGGTCATGAAACCAGTCATTTTATTTGAAATGGACAACTTTGACGGTTTGACATGAGAGGTGTATTTTTCTTGTAAACTGTCAGGTGAAGTCTAAAATGGACAGCTTTACGGGTGAGTTATCTACTCTCTATCTGTCTGTCTGTCTATATATCTGACAAAATGTTTCAAAAATATGGACATTTCCAAGTATATTCAACTAAATGTTTGAAAAAAAAATCCAGTTTTTGGTACTGTGGTACTGCTCTAGTTTTTAAGCAGTGGAGCTGGTGGAGCTCCCAAGTATATGACAGTAACGAGGGTGCATTTTGTCCCTGGGTGTTCTAATGAGCACACTCCTTTTACTCCTGTGATTGGATCCTTTGAAGTGGAACACAAAAGCTAACAGTCATTATTTTACAAGGTCACTTGAGACTATGTCAATGTGGTCCTCAGACAGATACCTACCATGGGGTGGGGAGACAAATCTGTTCAAGCACAAAAAAAAAAATACAAAGTCCACAGAATCATTTTGTACATAATAATGATAATTTTTCATTTAATAGATTTCACTGGCAATGCAGGGAAAATATAAAGACCGACAGAGAGAGAGAGAGAGAGAGAGAGAGAGAGAGAGTCCGCAGTGGTCTGTTTTGTTCAGGATAAAGTTGTAAATGTTTTGGAAGTAAACAGTTTTCTGCAAATATATCAAAAAGTCCCATTGACCTTTTTAAATATTAAATGAGAGCTCACTGGCAGTGGGGCTCTGAAAGAAAGAATTTTTTTGAATAATTCATTAGCTATTTCTGGTTTTGGACAGATCCAAGCGAAGACTCCGATGAAGGCCCAGTGGATCGTTTTTTTTTTCTGTGGTCGCAATGTAAACATGATGGATGGAACAGCTACACAAATAAACAAAAGGCTGACAAGCCCAAGGACAAATACAAAACAAATGTCAAAAGCTACCAGAAGGAATAAAAAGCTGACATTGGGGGCGGCATGGCTCAGTGGTAGAGTGTTTGTTTCTCAACCCCGAGTTTGGTGGCGTGATCCCTGTCCATTGCGACCATGTCAAAGTGTCCTTGAGCAAAATACTGAACCCCCAGTTGCTCCTGATGCTGCATCATCAGTAAGTGACTGAGGTAACAGTGTAAAGCGCTTTGAGTACCCGAGGTAGAAAAGCACTATATAAATGACAACCCTTTTATTTTAGTGCCATTCCAAATCCGAGTTTCATGAATGGTGCTGATTTTCATTTTATTCTGTGTCTCACCCCCATCGGAAGAATATAATGTGAAAATGAAAGTGGTGAAGTACAAGTGGAGAAGACATGTCAGTACTGATTTGTCATATTGTCATGCTCTGCTTTTAACCTTGCACTCAGCAGAGTCAAGAGACACCCGTTGCTAAAAAACATTAGGAAAAGGCCAGTATTGATCATATTGAGCAGCCCAACACGAGGACAGTGTGAAGAACTGGTTTTATTTTTAAGTGCACCAACAAGCGACAACTGCAGGCATTGCAAAGTCATCATGTTTCACTTTGCTCTCACATTCTCTTTGTGACGCTAATATTGGCTAAACGTGTGCATCTACTCACGTACAATTACAATAATTGCATCCCGCAAATGCGAATACTAAATAATACGTCAAACTAACCCTTGCTGCCCTCATGTTCATCATTTGGCAAGGACAGTGTTTTGACATTGTCTACATTGGACAATGATGACTGACACAAAGGCGGGCTCACTATTTGGCAAGACTTCATGAATTACTGACGACAAGCAACTTGATTTGGTCACTTGAACTTGAACTACAATGAATGCCACCGTAGAGCAGTTAGAGCCACGTGATTGCTTCCAGTCAGTAACCGAAGCCATGAGTAGGATAATATTGAAAATATGTGTCGCTCTTTAAAATACTATGATGGTTAAAGTAGTATTATGAATGTAAAACACACAAAAAAATCTTATTTATGTGTTCATTCACGAATCGATAATTGAGCTTTTGTTCCCATGACGAGCAGGAGTGGACGGAAGGCGCTTGGCTTTCAAACAGCCCAGAAAGAGAAAAAGTGAGTTCCCTTCATGACAAGCATGGATTCTATTTTCTCTCATCGAGCCAGCACTCCACCAAGTTGCCGAATTGTGGCTGTCGTTTGGTGCAATTTTGGATGGGATGAGGTACAATTCTGAGCACCTCGCTCACAGATACAGACGCTCCCCAGGTTACGAACGAGTTACGTTCCGGACGATTGTTCATAAGGTGAATTCGTTCGTAAGTTGCTTCAGTGCTATATTTTGTCTGGAATGTATGTTTAAGGCTTATATTGACATCCATATAACGGGGAGAGAGCTTTTCGTCACGTTCTTCAGGGCTTGAGGGTTAGCTGCCCGCTAAACTAGCAGCAGCTTCAGCGGGGGAGAGTAGACGACCGGTCGTCGACCGGCGCACCGGACGCCTCCCCGCCCGTTCCACCGTCACACGCCCGCCCCCCACGCCTCTCCCCGCGGCCGCCTTCGAACGTCGCCTCCGCCGTCCTCCTCCGCCCCGTTCGGCACTCGGAAAAAGGCGCGCAATACAAAATCTAACTCTTTTTTTTTTTTCGACAGACCCGTGAAAATGTTCGTATGTACCGTTTGTTTGTAACTCGGATGTTCGTAACTCGGGGAGTGTCTGTATATTTATGAAAACAGGCAGCCAACAAAAGACTTAGGTGGTGGTCGAACCATTTGTAAGCAAACCATTACAATTTTCCATGATATGCCCCCTTAAGGTCTTTATAACCTATCCATCAACACTTCATTGGGTACACTTACTGTAACGTACTAGAATGGGTCAAATACATTAGGCTAACTTACTGGCAAAAGTAGTACGTATAAATGTTGCAATTTAACACGGTTAATCACGTAGAACAAAAGCTAATTGCTTCCCACACACAGGCACAGAGGTGAGGACAAATTGAGATGGAAAAGAATTAAGAAGAAGAAGATGATGATCAGGCCGTCACCGGCAAAGAAAGCGAGGCAGGCTGCTCCTCAGAAAGGCCAACCAGGGAGCGCTGACTGTCAGTATGACTTTCGCTTTGGACTTGCTCAGAGAGTGTCTGGACGATGGATGTCTCAGCAACCGCTGGAAACAACAGTCAACAGAATGGAGGGGGAAACCAGTAGAAGGATCAAAGGAAAGGAATGGGAGGGCGAAAGAAGTAAGAGAAGGGGGAAACTTACATCCTGGAACCTCTGTCAGCTCGTTAAGAGGTGGCACCGTCTCCAACGTGTTGGCATATTTCTTGGCAGCTTGTCGCTGGGCATGACGCGCTTCGATTTCCTTTTTGGTCCTTGGGATGCGACACTTAAAAATACAACACAGCGTGATCACTAGAGAGAGGAGGGGAATAAAAAAGATGAGTTTTGGGGTCAGTTGTCTGAGATTTGTTTCTAAATCCATTTTATGACCTTGAAAATAATTGCTGAAAATGTGAATGGACTGGGAACTACACAGTACTGTATTGAAACGTGAAGCTATAGCATTCAGCGTGCAGTAGGCTAACTAGCTCGTCCTCGTCCTCGAAAACACAATTCTCCTGGATACCACAGTTTACAGAAGAACTCTTGTGTCCTTATTTAAATGCCGAAGTCAGGACTTGACGCTGCGGTCGAGCCCACTGCCTCTCTGCCAGCAGAGATTTGCCCCATAAGCCTGTTAGCTTGAAAGCTAGCTAATGGCTAGCGTGTCTTGTCGAAGCCCCACGGCGACTCTGTACCGTATTGGCCCGAATATAAGACGGCCCTGATTATAACACGACCCCCTCTTTTTCAAGACTCAAGTTTGAAAAAAAATAATTTTTGAACACCAAATTAATTTTTATACAGAAAATAATTACAGTGCATCTGAAACAAATGATTATAACAATATATTTGAGAGAAAAAGCATGTTATTTTGCCTCATTCAAATCTAAAGTGCAATCACATTCGTAAATGAATGGCTTCTGGTTTTTGAAATGAAAACTTCTCGTCAGCTGCCGGTTAACCTGGCCGATCTTCGACCCACTTTTCTCCAGATTGTCACTATGTTTCTCCATTTTCTGTTATCTCTTCTATTATTTTTTTCTCTTTTCCTTCTTCCCGCTATTTTTTTTCTTCGTGCTACCGCTATTTTAATTTTTATTCTTCGTGGCAGGGGTTCACTTTGGCCTGTGGAGTCAAGTTCAGCATTCGCTTCATTGATATATGTCGCCATCTAGCGTCGTGAATGGGTATAATGTCTAGGCCCCGAATATAAGACGACCCCCACTTGTTCAGTCTTATTTCAATGCAAAAAACACCATCTTATATTCGGGCCAAGACGGTATTTTTTCCACTCACCAGAGGTGTTAAGCACTATTTGGGACTCATTGCTTTAAAGTATATTTGAGGCCATTTTACAATGATTACTGTTTAAGAATTTGTGTTTCACTATTTAATATGATGAGCATAAAAAAAGATCAGTCGAACAATCACAACATATTATACAGTAAATTTAGAAAAATAGCTGCTCGAAAAGGGCTTTGGCTAAAGCACCACTTAACTTTGTCGCTCTACAAGCAGACCTGAGAGGATTGCAGATGTCAACAAATACAACACACACAACACCAGGGTCGGAATGACAAGGTGGTAATTGTTTCGTGAAAGAAGGCTAATGGCAGCAATAACACAATCTTTCCTTGAGGTCGCTTTCTGGCTGCAAAGGGAATCAAGAGCAGAATATGAAACACAGCTACACAACAACTAAATCATAAGTTTTCCTCTAAAAACAGGTTACGCTATTCTTAGAATTCAAGTGGTGCAAATGTGTCGTTTTGTGTCCAATTAGAACATTTTGTGCAGCAGGGGAGTGGTAAAATCATTAACACCTACGTATGACTTATTTTCATAAATAGTCGGCAGTGTTTGAGCTTGTGTTGGATCCAGGGGAGGACTTGGAGCGTTACCACTTGGCTGGCACATGGTGTAAAAGAACCTTGTGATGCCAACACACTGCATAAGAATGTGTGAAAAACAACTTTCTGAAACATACACTAAAGACATCATGAAATTGCAGGTAAACCAATTCAATGGTTTTGCCACATTTTTCTGCTTTAGTTCCAGAGACATTGTGCCGGTCCTTCTGGTGTGCCTGCGTTGGCCACCCGGGGCCAGCATATTAGTCATGTCGTTACACTGAGACATCTCGGCTCCTCAGTAAGCCAGCAGTGGCTGCAATGTTCTTTGCAGAAGATAAAGAATAGATGCCAGCTGTCACTTAGTTATTTTACCATTTATTGCTGCATTCACATCCAAACAGATTCGTGGCCTCACAGACAAATCTTTGGAACTTGGAAAACAATCACAAATTCATAAAACTCAACTGCAGGCTCACCACTCCTTAAAATACAATAATAGAATACAGAATTGGATAAAATATATAAAAATGTAAAATTACGAGAGATGATTCTTTTTAACTGCAGTAAAATCTGCAGCTGTGTTACATGGATTGTTGCAAGAGTATGAAAAGATCCAAACTCTTAAGGTGTCTGCGATTTCCGATTGGACAAGTGAGTCCAGAGGTGAGTGAGTGGAAAGCTGGAGAAGATTGCGAGCAAGTGAACTTCTTGCGAACAAGAAAAACTGCGCAGGAGGTCGGTCATTTTGGTCTAAAGTTGAAGTTTTGGGCAAATTGCAGGAGTCCTTTGACAAATTGAGTCCCAACCAGAAGCAAGTATGCCAGACCGAGGGGCAACGTAAAATTGTCAAGATTTTTGGCCTAAGCCATCTAATTTGGATGATCATAGCATCTAAGCATTTCCTCAGAATTTGAGGGCTCATCATGGCATTAGTGGTGCAAGGGCCCATTCATCACTGCTTGCCAATTACCAGTGTATGAGGGGCAGAGGACGTGCTACTTACCGATAGCTAAAACAAACACAGCGAAGATGCCGATGACTTGCCATAAGCGCAGCCCCCAAAACACGACAGTCTCTGATGTGACGGGGTCTGGCTTTTTGGGGGGGTCTGTGGGTAAAAGCTGAGGTGGTGGGGAAAAGAAAAAACAAAATCCAAGCACTATTAATAACCCATTGAAGAAACTTGTTTGACACAAATATGAGAATTGGGATTTCATTTGTGAGGTGGTGCGGTGATCCAGTGGTAAGCGCGTCAACCTCACATACAGAAGTCGTGGGTTTCGATTCCGGCTTCAGCCTCCCTGTGTGGAGTTTGCATGTTCTCCCTGTGCCTGTGTGGGTTTTCTCCGGGTGTCTCCGCAGGTTAATGGAACATTCTAAATTGTCCCTACCGGTATGAGTGTGAGTGTGGATAGTTGTTCGTCTGTGTATGCCCTGCAAATGATGGCAACCGATTCAGGGTGTCCCCTGCCTACTGCACGAAGATGGCTGGGACAGGCTCCAGCACGCACCGCGACCCTTATGAGGATAAAGTGGAGTGGAAAATGGATGGATGGATTTCATTTGTGTCACCCTTTTCTACCTTCAGAACTCCATCCATCCATCCATCCATCCATCCATCCATCCATCCATCCATTTTCTGAACCGCTTTATTCTCACAAGGGTCGTATGTATCTCCAGTACACTTTTGATATATAGAATTTTTATTCAACACAGTGCGGAAAGATTGTTGAGAAACATGATTCCCGTACTGACACAAATGATGATTCATCTTACTGATGCTCAGCGGTGGCATGGTGAGTGAGATCCAAGGCCACTGGCAACCGTAGCACCCTAATTATCTTCAGATGTCCTGTTTTTTTCTTTAGAGACATATCAGTATGTAACAGTGGTGAATATAAAAAGCATCATTTGATGTTTTTGAATCAGTGGATGAAGTTTAGGTACAAATTGATGGATAGCGCAGCATAGCATCGATTGCCCAATTAGATGTCAGGAGGCTGCTGTGGAAACTCTATACTTTAGGTTGCCAATAGATCAGAAAAGGCTGACTTATTGCATTTGCTCCTGTCAATAATACATTTATGCTGTTAGGTGATGCGCTAGAAAACAGTAAACAACAAATATTACAGGTAGCAACAATTATTACATTATGAGACCACCAGATGTTGGAACTGCCATTATAAAACAGACTCACATACATTTAGGTTATGTGACTCAGACATAATCCAAATTACAGTACACGGACCTACATGTTAAAATATAGATTCATGTAAAACATTACATTCAGGATTTTCTGTCTCCAACCATTTCTTACACTCACTAACAGTCACATAGCATAAATGTGTGTGTGTGTGTGTGTGTGTGTGTGTGTGTGTGTGTGTGTGTGCGTGCGTGCGTGCGTGCGTGTGTGTCTGAGCGGCCCAGTGATTCCAGCTACGGCCTCCCTGTGGGGAGTTTGCATGTTCTCCTCGTTCCTGCCTGTGTGGTGTGATTGTGGGTACGAATGGTTCTTCGTCTATGTGTGCCCCGCGTTTGGTTGGCATCCAGTTCAGGATGTTTTCGCATCCTGCTGCCCGAGGACAGCTGTGTTAGGCTCCAGCTCACCTGCAACCCTCGTGAGGGTACGCAAATTAGAAAATGGATGGGTGGATGGATTTTAAGATTCTGCTATTTGTTGTGAAATTTGAAAAGGTGTCGGGCCGTCTTCCCTCTCCAAGCGGCTCCATAACTACACACACTCCTGCCTGATGCCTCAGGACAGGAGCAGCTCTTGCAGGTACCGAAATCCAAGTGCAAACTGAGAGGGAATGGAGCTTTTTTGGGTCATTTGTCCCAAACTATGGAATGAACTGCGTGGTTCACATTAGACTTCTTCACTGTCCAGTTTTTGTCCTGTTAAAAACTTTTTTTATTCCTTGATGGTCAACACATCACAAGACTTGAGCCTTTATTTCAGTGTCTTGCTTGGTTTTATTGTTTATCACGCTGTTACCGTTTCATGATTTAGATTTCCATTTGATTGGTAAAATGAAATGAAACGTCGCTGGATTGTCTCTCTGATCAACAAATTGTGCAAGCAACAGTCAAAACTAGTGAGCAGATAGTACCTATGTATTGTTCTTAAAAATAAAATAAAAAAGTCCAGTAAAAGAAGCAAATGTGTTCCATCAAAACTACTTTGACCTGCACAGTTTATCCCAAAATATACTTCAGTTGATTAAATGCAGCTCATAACCAGCCACCACTGCTTAAAAGTGGCTGTCAGGATTCACGCTGGGCAGAGTTTGACCTCGAAATGAACTCTTCAAATTAACTCCTGTGGTCAAAACAAATTCTATCAGCTTCCCAGATGGCATGGCTGCAAGAATGTAGAAGGAAGCACGTGAATGTAAAACTCGTGACTTTCTCTCACATTTTATTACACATCAATACCGATCCGAGGACGAGCCCTCAGTCAACAATGGATCTGGCGAGCAATCTGAGTAAACACATTGACAGCAATAATCACAAGACGACCGCAACAACATGTTTTTTTTTTGGAGGAGGATGATGATGATGAAGATAATGGTTATCTTACCTCAGGGTCCGGGATCTGTGACAGCACGCAGGACACGCAGTAGGACAGCAGCAGGAGGACCAGCACATCCCCGACCATCCTCGTCCCCTCCCTGCGTCCACTGCCCTCCTACGCCCCTTGTCTCCCTCTCCCCCCCATCCCCTCCGGATAACTGCTCTGGAGTCAGAATATACCAGAACCGACCACACCGGCACCCCACATCCCCTCTACCCCCCAACAGCCAACACCCACACAGCCACCCAGGTGATTAATGGTCTCCCACCCTGGAACAGGAGTCTACTGCCTTTTTGCGTGGTCTGCCGCAGTGATCCACAAGAGGAAGCCAAGGCAGCAGTTGTTGAGGCACATTAATTAATTAAGAGAGCCGGTGTGCTTTACAGCCAGCTTGTCCTGCAAGGGACACTGCACACTACGTGTGCGTGCGTGTGTGTGTGTGTGTGTGTGTGTGTGTGTGTGTGTGTTGGGGATGGGCAATACAGTCACAATGAGATGAAAGCCAATGGCAGCACGCATCCTGGTATTTATGACCCCGCAGGTCTGCAGATGAGTAAGCTAAACACGGCGTTTCTAATCGCAGTTAATGCATCGGGTTTGAAAAAATATATATTTTCAACAAAAATCTGCTGGTACTCATGTTTAATAAAGAGCCATATGATTCTGTTTCGTTAATATTATTATGAAAACTTGATGTTCTAAGGGAAAAAAACAAGGGCAGAATATGAATCAGTGCAAAAAAAGTCTATTCAGAATAGTTTACTTGCAACTCTGATTTAAAAATGTAGTCAACATTTGCTGATCAGTGGGTTTTCCTACACAGTGGGTGGACGGGCACCTGTGGTCTCGATGATCACACCTATGGTGATCAGACCAGACCTTTTTCTGAGCAGGAAATCAACCGCATGGCAGACTTCACCTGAGACGGTGACTGGTGGGGTGGCTTTGACCTGTGCCTGCCCTGCAGTGGCTTCAACGTTGGTGGAGATGCCTGGGAAGCAGGGGAAGACCCCACCCCCCCACCTATTTTTATGATATTGGGGTCCCTAGAGGCCTCCCAGGTGAGTATCAAGCCCGTCGACAAATTACCGCAGTCTTTTCTTATGGGTGACCACAAATAAAAATGTTGATTTCATCAAATACCATCATGACCTAATTCAAAGACTGATGAATTTCAACTCCCAGTTGGCAGAGGCTGTCCATGAACAACAGCTACCTCTCTTATGGAGTTCCAAAATGGGCTTGTCCTCGATAGTATGTTAGCAGAAGAAGGTGGTGCCTGCTCTCGTATCAAAGGCCACTGTTGCACGATTACCAGATGGAAAGATCACCAGAGCCATGGAAGGTTTGCAGGGCCATTCATCCATCCATTTTCCGATCCGCTTTTATCCTCACAAGGGTCGCGGGGGATGCTGGAGCCTATCCCAGCTGACTTCAGGCAGTAGGCGGGGGGCACCCTGAACCGGTTGCCAGCCAATCGCAGGGCACACAGAGACGAACAACCATCCACGATCAAACTCACGCCTAGGGACAATTTTGAGTGTTCAATCAGGCTGCCATGCATGTTTTTGGAATGTGGGGGAGGGGTAACCAGAGTACCCGGAGAAAACCCGGAGAAAACCTGGGGAGAACATGCAAACCCCACACAGGGAGGCCAAAGCTGGAATCGAACCCACGACCTCTGCACTGTGGTGTTGACGCGCTAACCACTGAATCACCGGGCCACCTCACAAATGAAATCCCACTTCTTGTATAAGTACATATTTATGTCTAACAAGTTTCTTCAGTGTGTTATTAATACAGCTGGAAGCTATAATTGAACCTGGTACCTCTGCACTGTGAGGTCGACGTGGCCACCTTGGTTTGCAATGTCAGGAGTGGATGACACGTTGCAGGTGGATACCGCCCCTCTATGCTCCCCTTCATTTTTTTTCCTGATATTTGCTACACTCTAATTATGGCTATATTCCATGTTAGAAACGACCTTGAATGCATATTTCGAAGATGTTGATCTCTGATTAGCAGAGATCAAAAGAGGATTAATGGGATATGGATAGACCGCTTAAGCGCAGATAATTAAAATCATGTCATTTCATTAATGGCTTGGTTTACGCTTATACAAGAAAGATGAAGAGTGGAAAGTTTTGTGTGTAGATTCTGAGCAAGTGGGAATGTATGTGTCAGGGGAGTGGGGGGTGAAAGGCACAGGTAACGCCTGTAGAGAAGTTGCGGTGAATGAAGTGAATCAGCGACCGTAGGACCAACTTGAGCTCTGGTGGAGGCAATAGAATCCTCTGACAAGAGAAACTACATTGGTGAACTTTGTCGTTGATTGAGTCCTCCATACACACACACACACAAAATAAATAAATAAAAAAACGCGTTAAAGAACCAGTAATTCTTAAATGGGTACATTTTATTCAGGTTCCATCAATCAACATATAATAAAATGTCATCAAGCTTGGTTCTTTTAGAAGTGTGGATCAGACTGGCAACACTTTGTATTAATTCGTCCGCACGGAGTAGCTCTCACTTTCAACAAAATTGCTGACCCTTGACCTATGGTAAAACTGCTTTCTTCTCAGTCATGCCAAAGCTGGATAGAGCCAAAGATCGAGCATGTGCAGGTGATGTGAATTCATAAAGCAGTCGTCATGACTGGTGGCAGTCGTGTCCAAATATTAGCATTCATGCAGCATGCGTCCTGCAGCTTGGAAGACATCCAGAGACACAAAGCACCTGAGGTGTCGGCGGCTCAGCTGGCATAAGACCTCAGCCAATTATTGTTGTCTATGTCTGTGTGTGAGAACTCCGCCTCACTCACGCACGCACGCACGCACGCACAAAGAGCAACATGTGATGTGCAGCTGCTGTCGTGACATCATCTTCGTCATCATCATCATCATCACTGAGTCAGACACACACAAAATACAGCACGGATGTCTGCACTGCTGCTATCACAGCCAATGAGTCAAACTTCCACGCATGGCATGGTCATTCACATCGATGCACACCATGCGAGGCGACCAAGCGATCGTTTCAAATCGCACACAGTGTTTCAGTTCAAACTCAATAAGTGGAGGACAAGTGGTTGATTGAAAGCACGTGACTTAGCACAAGGTCACCCGATGAACTTGGGAGCTTCCGCAGCTCCCTTAAGCAAACAGTGGGGAAAATGTCCGGACTTCCCTCGTCTTTTGGATTTATGGTTTGAACACAACAAACTTGAGCAGGAAGTTACAAAGAAACTATTGGATCGGGGACTTCTCCACCAGCCCATCACATTGCCGGATTTGCCGATTACTTTACACCTGGAGAGGAGGTGTCGGAAGTGAGGGTGAGTACATGAAAGCAGGGCAAGCGCAGAAGCATCCAGGCTAAGGTAGCCGCTAACCCACACAGACCCGTAGTATCATCCTTTGTTTGCTCATCCAATGTTTGCTCGCTGGACAAGAAAAAAGGCAGTTGACAACTTCTGACATCTATGCAGCATAACAAAATCAAGGTTACCTAATTAAATCTGTGATTCTGCAATCCAGCTAGCAGGGCAATCACACGATCAGACAGATGGCGCCTCAACTCGTGGCGAAGGGAGTGTGCGTTTACTTCAGTGATGACTGCTGCTGGAGTGCAGCAGTTGTGTACAAACAGTGTCCTCCGCAAGTGGAGGTTGTTATCGTTAAGTGCCGACCTTTCTACCTTTGCAGGCATTTTACATCAATTCTGCTGATTGCAGGTTACACCCTAACTGCTAAATGGAGCAGGCGAAGCGCTCTTTTAACAGACACCCTAGATGATTTTCACATCATGGCTGATGACTTCCAACCAGGTAGATCCAAAGGACTCAGAACCGTGTGGCAGATGTGATTAGCACTCTGTCACCAAATCATTTCTTTTTATTTCTTTCTATGCTGGTGTGTCAAAATGTGCCCTTACATAAAACCAGTTCTTGGCACAAAAAAAAAAGGTTGTGGACCGCTGCACTCTCGTGTCTCCTGGCACTTTCAGTCCAATTACTGGAGATTTCTCATTAGAAGGAACCATGTATTGACTTTGCATTCAATGTAAATGATAGATGAATGGCGAGTAAAGTTCACAGACGCCTTTATACATCCACGGCTAACTTTAAACCTCGCACGGCCGCGCTGTTTGCTTTAGCTTTCTGGACGCAGTCAATGGTCAGCAGGAAGCGTGGGTGCAGAACGAGGGAATACCTCAGAGAGGAGACGGCCGCAGAAAGGAGTCATTCAAAGCTGGAACGACAAATAGGTGAGGCTGTTTACGCACGCTGTGTTGATTTAACTGGGCTGTTTGGCTTGGTGGCTCCTTGGGCACCTTGGAATAAATCTGCAGCGTGCCTGCGTAATCGGGCTCCGTAAAACAATATCAAAACTGTTTTTGGTGGTTGGAGGGGAATGTCTTTTACTGGAATGTGATGAGAAACGTTAGCGACTGAGGTCACGGGCGCAAATTGAGATGCTCAGACAAATTTTTGATTTGGCAAAATCACTTATCGCCACCGTGTACTTCACTCCAGTCGAACTTCTAACCAACATTTCCGGGAAAAATGTGTCTCTAAAACAGCGTGAAGTTTCAAATAGCCAACTGCCGTTGTACGTGACGTCCCTCACAAAATGGAGCTAAAATGACATTTGAAGAATCTGTGGGACACTGGAAAACCCTAATCTTTTCGTGCAACGACCCGCAGAAGAGGACGAGATGATAACCCATCCAGAGCCGGAGCGGGACTCAGTTTCAGACGGGGAGTTTCACAACTCATACGAGCTCGCTTGAGTTCATGGTTGAAGATATCCAATTTTACCCTTATCAGCACCCGTGACCCTCTTGGGAATGAGCGGTTGGATGGGTAAGGTATCAATTTAACCCTTTCATGCACCCGGTAACCTGATAAAATGATAAATTGTCCACTGCAGTAACCGCTGTCCCTGAAAGGGTTAAAATAGCTTCCCATTGCCTCCAACAATAGTCATATTGTATTTGGCCAAAAGTTCAAAAAATGGAATGGTCTTCAAAGGTCACAGTCAGTGTTTATTGGAACAAGCATGAGAACACAAATAGTTCAAATGGACCAAAATAGTAAACAAAAAGCAATCGTACATAACATGGAATAAACTGGACTACTAGAAGAACATGCATGAACTCCACAAACAAAGGATCAGAGGTTCGAACCTGGAACCTTAGAACAATCAGGCCAGCAACTGGACCAAAGACTTGTTTCTGTCCTGCCTGCTCAGTACAATCCAACCAACAGGAGCACCTGAGCCAAAATGTGAACCGTAGACCAACTAACCGTTTGGCAGGCGTGCCAACAGTCCTATTGGCAAAACGCTTTACCCATAAAGGTTCCAGTGTGAAACCTTGACAATACTCTCTAATAACTGACTAGTGACTGATTTGTGACACGTTGATTTATTTGACAGCATACGCCATCCTCCCAACAAAAACAAGTATTTAGTTCAACATTTTCCCTGGACCATGTCAACTATTTGCTCCATCAACATCCTTTCTGACGCACATTGCTACTCTCGATACATATTTGGCAAGGCAGGCCAGCAGGACGCTCGCCGGTAAAGAAACATCGCGCTATCTCCGCTGGCAACAGTGAGTGATAACCTGCAGCCGAGCAAAGCGGGTTATGCACCGGGGGACGCTCGGCTTTCCACGCACAAACACAGGCCTCGTTTGTCATGCACAAGGGCCGGATTCATGGGGCGCCTTGACATTTTTGTCTTGTGGCCTTGTGAGGATAAGCGGGGGAAGAGAACGGATGGATGGGCCTTTTCTCTCTCTCTCGCCACGTTCCGATGCCGACCTGCCAATCTCCCACCGAGCCCTGGAAGAACCAGTGCGGTATTTTGAAGCCGTGCACTAAATTGGCCGTGCCTTTATATTAGCATGAGGGAGAAGAGGAGGGGGGGAAACAAGGTGGCGGTGGGCGCTGTTGAAATTCTTTTGGCAAGGTTGGAAGCAAACAAGTTTGAATGTAGGGGTGTTCAAACTGCAGCCCATCCGCAGCAAACTAAAAATAGTAGCGATGCTCCGATTCAGATACTGGTAGTCGGCACTCATAAAAGTGTCGTGATACTACACACCAATACCACACAACATATACTTTCTGGAGAGAAATGAGCTGTGTGAAGATAGTTAACTGCAAATTATGCTCTAGCAAATGTATGATTAATACCGTCACGAAGTCGCAATGCAGGCACTGGAGTGCAAGACTTTGCCTGCAACCCGCCACTTGTTTCTGGTCAAACCAGCAACCGGAGCAAAGAAAGCAATGATGTGATTAGCAAAGACAAGCAGCGTGGGAGCAACACCCTCTTTACTGCAGAAAACGAACGCTTACTGTTGCCTAAAACATTTACACGGTAAAAACATGAACAGTATAAGAACACCTGCAAAACTGTAGCGCTGCCGACAAGGCTGAGACGGAACGGCGGCTGGCACGGCAGCCCTACTGGTTGTTTCCTGTGTTGCTTTTAACCCTTTCATGCACACTGCAACCTGATAACATGATTAGATGTCCACTGTAGTAACCACTGTCCCTGAAAGTGTTAATGTCACACTTTGCAGCCGGAGACCGCCCCCCCCCACCCCCACTTTTTCCATGTTGAACTAATCTGCAGTTGTTTGGGTTGTGCGATGATCCAAGTAACCCCATACATCACGGTTTTGGTTTGATGGCTGTAGGGCAGTGAAGTGTGGCTGTTGAAAAAATGCGGTGAGAGGGTTGCAACAGCCGCAACCTCTACATGGCAACTACAAATCATTTTTATAGTCTGAAATCGTGAAATAGTCCTTTGTGTCAGATTAAAAGATTGAAACATTAAGCACGGGAGGAACATTTCTAGTGGGACACAAGAGTCATCTCACGTTTTATAGAAAGCTGTTCTGATAGAACAGCTTTTCAAAAGCATAATGGACACACACAAAAAAACACACACACAACAGAATCAGGAGTAGCTTGGTTTTACGGTGCTTAATAAATCAAAGGTGAAGGTCTAGCAGCGCTTGGAACCTGTTTTTATTCTTAATGTGCCACCCAGAGAATAAAGTTGGACACTCTCGCTTCACCTGAGCGTGAACGCGCTTCGCCGTGCTGAAGACACGCGCACTACTTGCCACATGAGTGATTAGCTTTGAAAGGAGCCTGGGAGCCTGAATCGGTGTTTTCTTGAATACACATTTGGGCTGCCGTTTGTAAAGGTTGGCCTCGCGACATTCAACGTGGCCTTTTGGGTTTGGAGGCAGCAAAGAGCAGACCGCACATAGTTCCTGAATTTTTTTCATTTTTCAATTTATTTATTTACAACATTCAGGCAATCTTCACTTAAAATCTCAAGGGTCCACACAGTCATGTAAGGAATCATGACCTTCACAGATACACAGCTCCTACATATGCATGAATGTTTCCACAAGGCATTATTCACTGACAATTCAAAGCAAAATGACATATTTAAAAAAATAACCTTACAGCGTTGTGTTGGTCAGACACTTTTATTTAGATTCCATGGTCTCTCTGTAACAATAACAACTTGCGCATGATTTGTGTTTTGGAACTTTGGTGTTGTTAAAACAAATTCAAATTCAGACTGCAATGAATTCTGGTTTGGATGATGCATGTAAGGCCACTCGTTGGTAGTGTCACTCAACTCAACTCAACTGTATTTATAGAGCGCATTAAAACAACCACCGCTGTAGACAAAGTGCTGTACATGCCACAATGTGACACATGTCACACGACAACAACCAATAAATTCATGAATTAATAACAAAGACACCCGAAAGCACAAAAAACAGTAAAACTGAAAATCAAGTCTCGTGCTGAGTCAAAAGCCAAATAGAACTTAGTTCTGAGACGAGTTTTAAAGATGGGCAGCCAGGGGTCTTGCCGAATGTTCAGTGGTCATTCCAAAGAGAGGGACCACCAACGGAAAAGGCTTGATCCCCTCTGAGCCTCAATACCTCTAATAATATCTGGTCCGCAGGTGAGTAGGGATGGAGGAGCCCAGATAGGTAAGGTGGGGTGAGGCCATTTAAAGATTCGAAAACAAATAATAGGATCTTTACTTACTCTAAAATCCACCAATTCTCTAATGCGCTTATCCTCACAAGGGTAGCGGGCATGTTGGAGCCTATCCCAGCTGTCACACATAGACAAACAACCATCCATGCTAACATTCACACCTAAGGACAATTTAGAGTGTTCCATTAACCTGCCAGGCATGGTTTTTGGAATGTGGGAAGAAACTGGAGAACCCGGAGAAAATCTACACAAGCACGGGGAGAACATGCAAATACTGTGAGGCCGATGTGCTGACCAGTCGACCACCGTGGTGCCCATCCGCAAAGCAGTGGAAGGAAATAGCATGTTTCCTTAAGATGGCACCCAAAGAGAGCAGAAACAGAGAGAACAGCAGAGGCCCCAGAATTGAGCCCTGTGGAATACCACATGACAGTAGGGCAGTTCGTGACTCAGAGCAACCAAGGCTAACACAAAATGCTCTGTCAGCTAAATAGGACCTAAACCACTCAGGGGCGCTACCACCAATGCCAATCAATAGTTTTAAATAGTATACTTTGGAAGGTTTTTCGATTAACGCTCTGCACATGATTTGTGAATAAATACTTAAAATGGAGACGGAATGTGTCAGTTTAAGTAAATTTCTAAAAATGCAAAATCATGACAGGTGATTTGGTAATTGTTCCTCTATCGAACAGATTTATTTTCCCAACAAAATGTTGAACTCGAAATTGAGTGACTTTTTCAACATTTGAATAGATGTGGCACTAATCCATCTGGTCACTTTTTTGGCTCTGGAAATATTGTCGTCATGCAAACAAAATCCCCCAGTTTTTACCCAGTCGTTTCAAAATGTAGGGTTTTTTTCTGATGGGCACTGATGACTCCACTTTGCGACTGAAGTGTTTTCGCAGAGGCCACCCAAGGAAAGAACCATCACAGTCGACCTTAGAAGGGCTTCAAAACGGCATAAGAAGGACACGGTCACCAGTGGTGGAACACTGGTGAGGAATAAAAGACGAAGAGAAGGGAGGGAGGGAGGGAGGGAGAGGAGAGGAGCCTGTTACCGCCGGCTGCAGTTTGTCACATGTGGCATGAGAAGGTAAGAATGCGAGCAGGAGCAGCAAGGCCAAGTTGCGCCAAGTCACAGAGCCTACAGGAAACCGCGCTCGACTTGTCGCATCACGTCAGCGTTAAAGCTGCGAGGTCACTGCCACCAAGCGATGCCCTTGGCGGTTCCCCTTTCCTCCAGCATCGACGACCAGCCACCAGCTCCAAAGCGACATTAGCATCTTCAGCACGCCCTTACTACGACTAGCCGAATAAGCACGACCCCCACTTACTCGTACCTGATACGTCAGGGCCTCGTTCGTGAAGAAGGACATCAAGGTGGAAGGGGAAATAAGGAGTAAAACGCCACATCTCCTTGTTACCACGCTCCAGCAATTCAATTACTCTCCTCGAGCACCACTGTCACGCTGCTGCCCATGTTCTGCAAGCGAATACCTATTCGGGTTCCGCAAAATTTCACCCACGGACGAGTCCATAGAATGTCATTATAAGCGGTGGGACTCTTCATCTCAGTTGCTGTGATTGGTCCACTTTTGTTCATAGCTGTTGCTCACGGAGGTTCTTCCGACGATGAAAATGTCTACAAATACCACGGCCCATTGACAGCAAAGGCAGAACTGAGGAGGAAGACAAGAGGAGTTTGAGCCACCACATTAGGTACCCCTGTATAACGGAGTACTAAGAACTAAAGTACTAAGTACACATGCACTACAAGATTAACCGTTTCAGGCACCCTGTAACCTGACGCTGTCCCTGAAAGGGTTTCAGCAAAAAGTTTTGACTTTTTTGAGATTCAAGTGATAGTATTCCAAGAAAAATGATGACATTATTTTTGGGGGAGAAAAAAAATTGCCAGTCGACATTGTATTGCCTATTATTTTTCTGATTAGAGTCAGAAAATGATATATGTATATTTTTGACAAAGCAGTGTCATCAATTACATGAATAAGGTTGAATATGTGTTTAAAAGCGCACATTTTATGAGCCTAATGTCAGAGTTTCAAGAGGAACCATATATTGAAGAAAAACATTGTGCATGTTAAAGATTATTAAATTCCTAATATAACAAATTGTTTGTTATTTGAGAATTTAGTCCGATTTTTGAAGGTCAAAACTCAAATATTTACGAGATTAGAGTTGTAGTAGAGAATAAAAGCACATGTTTTCAACTTGAAATTGTTCATTTCCAAAATTGAAGTCATTAAAATATGTGGCTAAAGTTATAGTTAATGAAGATGCTCCATAATGCTAAACGTGCTTTGTAATTTTTAGATAAATTTGTTACAAATAATAGTATGGAATAAAAGACAAGACTCAAAAAAGCCTCACTAAAGAAATAATGCATGGAAACAAGATGCGCCTGAGCTAAATGTATATCTCATAGCAAAGGGGCTGAAAATTATGCCCATGTGATAGTCGTGTTTTTTATTTGATTTAAAAACATATTTTAAAAAAACAACAACAACAAATTCCTGTGCAAATAGATAGATCAAAATTAGGGGTCCATCAATCAATTGGCTGGGATCTGGACTGCTACCGATTTTCTTAGTTTGGGGGGATCGGTGATCGGCCAATCCCAATAAAACTGATCTTGTCCGATTTCATCTCTCTCTCTGTTTGGAAAAAAGTCTGTCACTGTCTTCTTCTGCTGTGAGACGACCCATAGGCTTTTCATTATTTTTGAGAGAAATACTTGATGTGAAGTTAAAACAACCCGTTTGCATTGCTTCAAAGGTATTGTCCAATTAACAATAAAACAAGTTTGGTTCTGAAACTAAATTCGGGATTGTCAAAAATCTGGATCAGAAAGAAACTTGTGATTGGTGCACCACTGATAAAAATACATTCTATTCAATTTCCTTTATTTCACCAGATGTTTGAAAAATATTGAGATTAAAAATCTCTTTTCTAAGAGTGACTTGAGCTAGAGGGCCAAAATTGTCACTTTTTCATTGTAGGGGCTATAAACAATCAAATTGCATATTTCTATTGCAAAGTAAGGAATACATTTAAAAAGGAAAAACACATCTTGAATCCATTTTAGAAGAGTGCTAGAAAATTTAAATTGCCAGGTACGTACCGTGGAGATGTTTTGTTGTCTATGGCGCCCTCTTCAGGAGAAAGTGCAGTGACGTTGATGCTGGCCTGAGTTTGCACATCCTGTAAAAGTTGCAAACAGTGAACACCTCGGATCTCGATTTTTTGCGAATCTGGCTTGATATTTTGTTGTCACCTTGAGTGAGAGCTGCTGGATTTTTTCCTCTAACTCCTTGATGGTGTCCTCTTTGTCGGCGACTACTTGGTACAAGTTCTGGATGAGCGTGGTCTGCATGAAGAGCTCGCTGCTCAGCGGCGCGGCCGGGTTTGGCTGGGCCGGCGCGTTCTGCGCCTCCAGTTGTTTGCCGAGCTGATTCAGCATCTCCTGCATCTGAGCCTTCTCCTTCTGCGGTGGAAAACAGACACAAGCTGAAGCAGTGTTATTATTCAAAAACTAGTGAAGCAATCACTGCACTGTACTGTTGAGACAGCTCTCACTTAGACATAATTTTTTTGCTGTAACTTAGTTTTGATTTTATTTTAAAATGTAAAAACTCAGATACAACTGTATGTGATAAAACGTGTTTTTAAACATTAGGAAAATGAACCCTTTCAGGAACAGCGGTTAATACAGCGGACACCTTATCATGTTATCAGGTTACAGGGTGCATGAAAGGGTTCATCTTGTAGTGCATGTGTTCTTTTAGTTCTTAGTACTCCTTGATACAGGTGTACCTAATGTGGTGGCTCAAACTCAATCCCTCCTCAAAAAGTCTCAAAAGTTAAAGATACGAACAAATTTGGAAGGGGGGGGGGACTTGATGTTATTTTAACACTACAACTACATTACAGCCTTTTTGTATAGGAACATGTTACTATCCAACTAGTTGAGGGTGTACCCCGTCTGCTGCCCAAAGACGACTGTGGTAGGATCCAGCACGCCCGCGACTGTCGTGAGGATAAGCACTTCAGATAAGGGAAGGATGGATATATTACAAATCTTAATATTAGGTTTAATTCATTTTTAGATGGGTTTTTGTTGTTGTTGCTGTTGTTGTTGTTGTTGGGCAGCACTGAAATGATTAACTATTCTGAGCATTATCGTTATTTCTTTTTTAATACGCTCAGGGGCTTTGTTTTTCGAATTGCATGAGATGCCACACCAAACGCTTTTGCGGGGCCTTTTAGAGCCCACGAGCCCCAAATATGCCAGCCGAGTGTTAATGCCTTACCAGCAGAGCTTCCACCAGCTCATCGTCGTGTTTACTTTTAACCAAAGCGGCGGATATCTGCGCAGCCTTTTCCTCAGATAGACATTTGATCCTGGCCTTGGAGGCTTCCAGTTTCTTTTTCATATCTTCGTGTTCTTTCTGAAGGGCTTCATAGCTTGCAGATATTCTCTGAGAAAATAAAAAAAATAACAGGGCAGGGGTTTCACACAACAATAACACACTTGTATTGTTCACATACCTCAAATGCTTCCTTCTTCTCCTTCTCCATTGTGCGGATGAAGCTGATGTTTCTGCCCTGAGTTGGGATTTTAGAAGGTTCCTCTTCCACACTATGAGCATTGGACCCCTGCGTCATCGCCCTCTTCAGCTGCTGCTCAAGGTCACGCACCTGTCTCACACACACACACACACACACACACACACACACACACACACACACACACACACACACACACACACACACACACACACACACTACACGGTTCAGATCGCCTTTGTCTCACCTGACTTCAAACTTTCTGTCTGTAGTCTTCGAATCATTTGTGTCATTGCTCTAAATCTAAAGAGAGGTACTGTGTAACTTGAGCATTTTTCCCTCTGTTGGGACATGGGTCTGACAATGGTAAATATTGTACTTGTTCAAAGGCAAATTCTGATGTGTGTGGTCAACACAGAGTTTGGCTAAGTCACAGACATCAGTGTAGGACTTTGTTAGCGGAGTCCAGACCAACAGAAAATCGGGACAAATTGGAGCATGCAGTATTTACTCTCTTAAGATCAATGGTCTGATTAGCAGTTGTGTATAAAAATTATCCTGAGGGATTATCCTATGGTGTATAGTGGGAATTTTCCACCTTCCCACTTTTCTGGAATGCAGCCCGAGGTACTGGACAAGCTAACAGTTAGCCTAGCTTCTTCCATTTGTTTCCTTAAGGATTTAAGGACATGCAAATCAAGTGTGGGTTTTCTCATATTTTATCATCAATCCATCCATCCATCCATTTTCTAATCCGCTTATCCTCACGAGGCTCGCGGGGTGTGCTGGAGCCTATCCCGGTTGTCTTCGGGCAGTAGCCAGCGTACACCCTGACCTGGTTGCCAACCAGTCAAAGCACAAATGGACAAACAACCATTTGCGCATCATTTAAGATGTTTAAAATGATTTTGTATGTTACACACTTTACCCTTGATTGAAGAGCCAGTATCTGCTGCGCACGTCCTCGAAAGCTTCCCGCACAGCTTAGTAACTGCTGAATGTTGGCGTCTTCCCCAACCTCACTCATGAGAACCTGGAACAAAGTGATTAATGCCACATTAGGATGTTTGGCGATCACAATAGGTGAGATGTTTTGTACCTTCTGAGCCAATTTCAATTCTTGCTTCAGAAACTGAATCTGATTGCGATGCTCAGTGACTTTGAGCTGGGCGGAAGATAATTTGTCCTTCAGAGACTTCATCGCCGGATTGTCCTGGTTTCACGGACAAAGCAATCAATTGGTCTAGTTAGGATGATATTATACTAAAAAAAAAACAACAAAAACAAGGTAGATTAGAATTGCTCAGATCAAACATATCAAATACATTTTCCCATAGGAAATATTAGAAAGTCAAAATGGGTTTTATTGTAAAAAACAAAACAAAACGTATTGTGTAAAAAATAAATAATCAGCGTATTGTGTAAAAAAGAATTAATCAGCTATAAAGTGGCAAATAACATGTACAGTATTCGTAAATACATATTAAAAAAGGTAAAGAGAATACTTAGTTACAAATGCAAATTACATACAGTATATATATATATATATGTAGTTTTGTATGTATATATATATATATATATATATATATATATATATATATATATATATATATATATATATATATATATATATATATATATATATATATATATATATCTCTCTCTCTCTCTCTATATATATATATATATAGAGTATATATATATATATATATATATAGAGAGAGAGAGAGAGAGAGAGAGAGAGAGAGAGAAAAAAAATAAGCTAAATGCTGATTTAGATCAAATAAAAAACCAAATCGAAAAAAAAGTAAAAATAAAATTATACATTAAAAATGATTAAGATAATACAAAACATGTTAAATGTAATGTCAACTAAATTATATTTACTGTATAATGATATTTTATTATTTACAAATAAATGAATACACTTAAAAATAAATTAACCAGAGAAAACTACCCACTCTTCAATAACAAATAGGGGAAAATACAGAAGGCAGTTGTGCTCTTTATGAATCTTAACTGTCATAAAGATGTAAAATTAGTATTACTGTAAAAAACGCAAAAAGGACATCTAAAAACAAATGACAGTGGCATCATGGAAAAGTGACTGCGCATTCAAAATTGTTCAGGATCAGAAAATGGATGGTTGGATGGATATTATGACCTCAAGGGCATTTACTCCAGAGGTCTCATTGTATGTGTGGTTATCACCCAAAGAAACTTACCCCCCAGTCTTTCAATGAGTTTTGCTTCTGCATAGTGGCGTCAGTCTTTTGTCCTGATAGCGAGAGCAGAGCAGCTTGCAGCTGGAGTAAGAAGTTGAGGAAAAATAAAATCAGAGTATTGACATAAATCCATTAAATGACATCAAGCCCAACCTGTTTATCAAGCTCCTTGATTCTATTGCTGTTTTGTTTGGATTTAGACCTCTCTCGCTCTACTTCAGATGTCAACTCTCGGTTCTTCTTGGACAACGCCACGATCTTGACGGCGGCCACATCGCCTGCTATGCCCGTCGCACCTAAAATATCACATTTTGTTTTCAATTCAGATACAACATGATGAATTCAGAACAAACATACCCGCCAAGGCCAGCACTCGCTCATCATCCAGTTTCTTCTTCATGAGTTTGATTTCAACGTCCTTTTCAGTGAGCAGTTTTATCAGACAGTCGTTTTCATCCCTCATCTCTCTCAGTTGGTTCAACCAGCTCTCCTGCTGCTGTCTAATCGAAACGCAATCATTGACAATGAAAAATCATTCACTTATTACTTTTGTAAATAGTTTACTGTAAAACTCAAACGTTGTTCTAAAGAGTATGTTTTTTTCTCCTTCATAACATTAACTCTAAAAACTTTCCGTAACTAGCAAATTAGCTGCTTTAACGCTACCACTGACAGATGAGATAAATGTAAATTTATTTACGTTTGGAAAAATATAATTTTATGATAAAAACTCACTTTTCGTTCTCCCAGTAGGAAGTATGATTTTGCATTGTGTCGTGCGGAAAAGTGTCCCAAATCGCTCTCCGTTTTAGTTAACTTATATAATTGATTTTTTTCCGGGGAAATAAAAAGCCCAATTGGATAGAGCAAGGGTTCATGACCACTCCTAGTCCGCTTCAGTTGCGCGAAAAGGCATTGCCGCTTACTCGCAGGAATGTCAGCCTTTGTTGCGCAAAAGCATTAGTGTCACTGTCAGGAATGTTGCCCCTTGTTGCGTATTAGCGAAGGCCGGATGCCCTTTCTTGCGTAATTAGCATTAGCAACACCGTGTGGTTACGTCATATATTTTACCTAAACAAGTCCCTCCAGTCAAGTATTTTCAAGGAGCTTGAACGCCACAACCTTGCGCAAGAAACGAGCATTTCGCTCAGCTGTGTGCGTGTGTTATTACGCATCCACTTACCTGCCAGCCGTCACATGTGCGCGTGTGGGTCAGCCATATTGGAGCGGTACAAATAGTCAGAGATGAATAAACACGCCACTAAAAAACACAGTTTCGAGTTCAATTGGCTAGAGTCAAGGTGAGGATAAATGTACATTTTCCACTTGATTTGAACATGCTATGAATGTGTACTGAAGCAAGGTGCATATTTTGCATTCCAAAAATCGCAGGTTACACTACGAAACAAAAATGTCATAAAAAGTATTGTTCATATTAATGTTGTATGAATGGCAATGGAAGGGCACTTAATTGTTCTGCCTGTCATACTACGTTACTGGCATAGATAGATGAACAAAGACATTAATATATTTGAGCCATAGAAAGTAAAATTGGATGAATTCCCACACCACACCCATGTGCCATGGCAAAGTGGTTGGGAACCACTGCTCACTGTTTTATTTTGAATTTGCATTCTAAACTACTAAAACACATACAGTATAATATTGTCAGTAGTCTGTATTGTTCAAGTAATTACAAGAAAAAAAATGAAACAGCTTCTTGACACATGATAAAGCATTGTTTTACATTATTGTTTGAAATTATTCATATTAACATAGAAATGCAGTCCTACATTAGCATCTCATTTTATGTAGTTTTGAATATTTTTGAAAAGTTTACAATCTAGTACAGTATAGCGATGGGATTCTTTTGAAATCACTTTTTTTCCCCTCATCACTAATTTGATTTGTCAGCAGTTATCACTGACTGGAAAGCTGCTTAATTTTATCCTCTAATTCTTTAATGGCGTCTTCTTTATCAGCGACCACTTGGTACAAGCTCTGGATGAGCATCTTCTGCGTGGAGAGCTCGCTGCTGAGCGACGGCCCCGAGCTGGATTGGCTTGGTGCATTCTGCCTGGTGAGCTGGCTCAGCAGCTCCAGCAAGCGACTCTTCTCCTTCTACCATGGAAAGATCGAGACAACTAACATCTCAGCTCAACTCAACATGTTTATTTTCTTCCTACCAATATAGCGTCCACAAGCTCGTCGTCGTGTTTGCTCTTCAGCAGCATGGAGGAAATCTGAGTTTTCAGGGTTTTTATGTCAGCAGACAGACATTTGTTCCTTGCTTTGGAGGCTTCCAGCTCTTTCCTCACCTGATCGCGGTCTCGCTGCAAGGATTCATAGCTGTCCGAGAGCCTCTGGAGAAGGATGGACATGTCAGTATATTTCCATTAAAATGTAATCATGACTTGCCCACCTGAAAGGCCTCCCTCTTTTCCTTCTCAGCGCTGCGGCTGTAGCCGGTGTAACGGCCCCGGCTTTTAGGAAGAATGCCTGATAGTTGTTCTTCGTCCATGTTCCACATGCTCAATGGAGGTGACCTCAGCTGCTGCTCCAGGTCCCGCACCTGTCACACACACACACACACACACACACACACACACACACACACACACACACACACACACACACACACACACACACACACACACACACACACACACACACACACACACACACACACACACACACACTGAATATGTATGTAATTTATAGATTATTTATGTTTATTTGCATACATTTATTCATTTGTATTTTGCATGGTGCAGGGGCAATAGCTTTAGCAGGGAAGCCCAGACTTGCCTCTCCCCAGCTACTTCTTCCAGCTCTTTTCGGGGGATCCCGAGGCGCTTCCAGTTCTTCCAATTTTTGTTAAAAAATTTTAAACTCGTCAAAAAGGTCTGTGAACCAAAATGCTATGGGGGCTATCGCACTAGCTGATACATCAACAAAACAAAGGTTTGTTGTTTCAATGTGTTTTCGAGTCAACTCTCACATATAATGTGAAACCCAATTTCCTTCTTACCCTTGACTGAAGAGCCAGTATCTGCTGTGCACGTCCTCTAAAGCTTCCCGCACAACTCACTAGCTGCGGAACGTTGACGTCTTCCCCAACCTCATTTGTCAGAACCTGCAACAGATGACATGAACAACAAATTAGGTTGTGTGCAAAATGCGCTTGGTAATCACGCAAGATGGAGATGCTTTGCACCTTGTGAGCCATTTTTAGCTCCTGCTTGAGAAATTGAACTTGATTGCGATGCTCTGTGACTTTGAGCTGGGCAGCAGATAATTTATCCTTCAGGGACTTGACCACTGGGTTGTCCTGTTTTGCGGACAAACAATCAATTATTCTCATTAGGGTGACATGATTAACTTTCAGAAAACGACACAAATGTGCAGTAGAAGCTCTAAGATGGAACACAACAACATATTTTCCTTTGGAAAATAATGGAAAATAAAAATCCGCTCTGATTCATGATGTGCAGGCAATGTTTTAAATAATATTTTGACATTTTTGAATGTTGCACTTTTTAACATCATTTGAGTGAACTGAACCACAAAGTCTTGAGATGAGCTTTGCTTCTGCCAATTGGCGTCTTGTCCTGGAGCTGAGCACACAGCAGCCTGTAGCTGTAGCAAGAAAAACAGAAATTAATGACCATTCAGACGCTGTGACGACATGAAACCAAACAGAAGACTCACATCCTTCTCAAGCGCTTTGATTCTATTGCTGTTTTGTTTGCATTTTGTCCTCTCTCGTTCCACTTCAGCAGTCAGCTCTCGGTTCTTTTTGGACAACTCCACAATCTTGACGGCAGCTGCATCGCCTGACATGCTGGACACACCTAAAAGGCCACAAGTGCCCAACCTTTATCGTGATCAATATGTTAAAGCCAAAATGATAAGGATGCTCTGACTGCAATGATCGGGGCTAATCTGTACTATTAAGCAGGCTCCAATACTATGACAGCGATACTACTTTACCACCCTGGAGATAATAATAATAGAGATAATATTTAAGCTAAACATGACCAAAAGCAAATTATGTTCCGTTAAGAAGTGGATGAAATCCGGGTGAGGACATTCCATGAGTTCCGGCGAAGGGCTATCTGGCAGGTACCAATGTTCTCAAGCCCTGTCGCCTGTTCTGCTCCACTCGGCTCTTGTCGAGCCAACCACACTCCCGTCATGAAGCCGTGGTAAAGAGAAGTAAAGGATATGGTGTGCTGAAATATCACTTCAGTTGTCCTGTCACAGTTGGATTTTATAACTGAGGGTATTTTCAAGAAGCAGCTTTGTGTTTTTGTTTTTGTCACTTTTATTTTGTAGTTGACACAGAGTTATTAACATGGCATCCATATTCCTACTTGTTTATAGTCACTGGATTCTACGCTCTTCCTTTCATCTATGTACTCCTCAAACAGTGTGTCCTTCAGCGTTCAGACTGAGACACCACAGCACTGAAATCATTTGTCTAACAGGCTACATTTAAGTAAAACGTGTGGCTACACTTCAAAAAACATGCAGTTGACCCAATGTTCAAGAAAAGTTTCTTTTTTTGGAACATTTGATTGAAATAAAACATTTTCAGCACAATTGCAAGATGGAATAGCATTACCAAGCATCTGGTCTGGAGGAATCAATGAGTACTGTACTCAATTTTAAGTATTCGGCCTGAAAAAAAACGTGGTAAATCGTGGATCCTTATAACATTTTATTATACACGTACCAGCCATGAGAAAGACCTTCTCTTTTTCCCATTTCTTCTTCATGTGTTTGTACTCAAATTCTTTTTCACTCAGCAATTTGAAGAGGCGACCATTGACATCCGTCAGCTCCCTCAGCTGGTCCAACAAACGCTGACGCTCATCCCGTTCAAGTCTACAGGAAGTTGAGAAACAAAAAGCGAATGAATGCAAGGTAGCGACTGTAGCGACTCCTTTTAGACTTTCTCACCTGTCTAGAATGGTGTCAGCTGAAACGTTTTGGCTCACTAAGTCCATATGCTCATTGAGAAACGTATCCTTGGCTTTCATCTTGTCCACTTTTACATTTTCCTGAGGCTCAAGATTGTTCACTCCATTACTATAGTCCATCTGTGATGCTTCTGTTATAAGGACACACATGCAGTAACGATATCACACAAAGGTAGGAGGGTGGGGGGATACATTATTTTTGCTATTTGCTGTAAAAATATGTTGTGAACACTTGAATTCAATATTGCGTGCAGGCTTTTCCTTATTTGTGAGAAACTGAAAGTCTCTGTCGTGTTGTTTACAATAAACCCTCTTCAACTTAAGGCTCCCATATTGACAGTCATATTGGCTTCCATGAAAATATCTATCCAACCCATTTTTTTTACCAGTTATCCTCATGAGCTGGGGCAAATACCAGCAGACTTTTGGCAAAAGGCCGGATTCACCGAAGGCTGGCCACATCTCAGTCACAGTGCACAGAGACACAACCACTCACAACTTTTGAAAATTTTGAGTTTTTAATCAACCTAACCCACATCTTCTTTTTTATGTATGGGAACAAGACTGAGTATGCGGAGAAAACCATTGAGCAAGGCCAAAGCTGAGATCTGAACCCAAAACTCCCACCACTTTTTAAATAAATGTGAAATTCTGGGTTCTAGAGTTGAATTTAAGCAACACCAGAATGGTCTTACCAGCATCAATATTAAGTACCAATATACCAGAGTAATATATTGAATTTCAATACATAGATGCACAAAATTATTCTTATTCGTAAATTACCATAATGTACAGTGATGTGCAATCTGTACCAAAATATTCTCAATGCGCTGGAATTCTTCACCAAACTACAACCCCCCAAAAAAAAGTTCCTAAACGTATTGTTAAATACCTCTAAAACAGTTTCACGTATTATTAGACTGTACATTACAAGTATTCGGTTAGTTGTTACGTGATGTATTTCATAAACAACAGTGGCCACTATTAACACTGCGTGAAGGATAATGTTAGATCCCAAAAGCAACGTTTATGCATAAAGTGGATTTATACAACTGGAGTGTACAATTCACTTACCTTCCATTAGATTAAATATCGTCTTCCTTTACGACAGAGGCTATTTTGCATGGCTTTGTCGAAAAGAAGATTCCCCAAAGGATCACCTGGACCGCGACTTCAGCATCCATGGCAACGACGCTGACTTGACGAGATCTCGCGAGAACGAACAGCTGGACCACGTATATTAGCCAACGCGTGTTGCTCTGACCGACTTAGCAAACTTTTATGTCATATTGTACTTTTTTTGCAAACTTTTATGTATTTTACTTTTTGAAACCCAGTCGACTTGCTATGTGGGTGTAAAAGTGTTGGTCGCTAGTCATCCAAATGGCAGCTCCGGCAGTTCTTTATGATGTCATTTCCTCAATCACAGGCCGCACCCTGAGTCAGGAATTTTTAAATCTCATTTCCCGTCAATCAACAAACAAAAGCTACAGTGCCATAAAACACTAGTACAACTGTACAACCGAAAAAATGAAATCACAGTGAATATGATTCAAATATATTCCAGAGTCCATAATGACATACTGATCATTTATTTTTCAGTGGCATGAAAACATACAAATACTGAAACTGCCTGAGCATACACAATACATCCTGATTTATATAGTGCTTTCACAACCGCTGCAGCTGTAACAAAGCACTTTACAAAACAGTTAACAGAAAGTAAAATAATAAAGACAACACATACAACATAAAAACACGGACAGTCGTGCAATCTTGACCACTTTTCCCTCATACGCTTTGTTTGAAGCACATTGGAAATAGCTGTCACATAAGGCATTTTGGTGCAATATAGCACAACATGCTATATACTATAACTGTACTTACAGTGTCATTATGCTTACCCCTTCATTTGCCTCTCATGAAGCATCACTTGCAATGTAAATGGACCTGAGTCAATATAAATCACGATGCTGAACTTGCCCTGACAATCAAACTTTTACTGAACCCAATGAATTAATGTATTCTAACCTTTATGAATACATCTCATTCAGGGTCTTCCAAGATGTTTTTCTCTCCCAGAACCATCCATCCATCTTTCGAACTGCCTATCCTCAGGAGGGTCACGGGCATGCTGGAGCCTATCCCAGCTGTCTTCGGGCAGTAAGCGGGGTACACCCTGGACTGGTTGTCAGCCAATTGCAGGACACAACGAACGACAACCAACGACATCGAAAGATTTAAAAATATATTTTCAACAATATCAAATAAAATGTGGGAAGGTTTTAACTTGAGCTACATCGATTTCTGTCTGGGCTATTAAGCCCTGGTGCCATTATGTTATCTGTCAATGCATCGTTGCAATTGTCTTTTACTGGCTAGAAAGACCCAAGGGTTGCCAAAATTGGACCAAGGTGTGAGCAAGGTAAGTTTTTTTGATTTGGCAAAATATAAAAATACCAATCCCTACATCAGTACATTAATGACTACGTATCGAAAAGACAAAACAACATAGGGAAAAATAGGGAAAAATATTTTTTCTCAAATATAGTCCTGGCCTATTTACAGCCCATAAATATATTTTAACCAATTCAATGTCACTCCCACACCATTCAAAATCTAAACACAAATAATTAACCTTAAATAATCAAGAATTATAACTGCAACCTGTGTGTATATAAGAGGGTGATCGTTTCACATACAGTACTATTGTGTAGACAGGTTATCAAATCTAATATTAGCTTGCACATAGATGCAATCGATCAGTACAAAATAAACCTTAATATGAGGTAATATTAAGGGAGGTTAAATAAAAGGTGTTGAGTCCATGTTCACTTGGATTGCGTGGGGTTTTGTTCTAGTCTTGGTTTGGCGAAGAAGTCCCTGTACATTGTATAAATGACACCTAGGAGAAAAAAAACACAGTTATGCATTGTTCTGACGTGTTAATATGGAAGCTGGCGCTGGAGTGGGGGACATTTTTCTCTACCAGATGCCATTTGGCAGTATGTCTATTTTTATTTCTGTCTGTATACGTACCGACAGTCATGGCTCCGACCACGAAGCCTTGGGCGGCCACGCGCATGTGGATCAGGTGCACGGACATTTTGGTGTCCCCGCGACTTTTCAACTTCCACAGTCTGTAGCCTACAATGGCGAAGAAGCCAGCCATTCCTGCAACAACCCCAAGGACGATGTTTTACAAATTTTCAGTCGTGTAGTCAACTGTATCATATTACAGAAAATATCTACAGTATTGGTGATTATCAAGAGAATGGCATATGAGGAAATATGCATCATTTTAAACTGGGACATTAAGTTACTTGTAATATGAGGTGTACCAGTTTATTTTCCACAACCAAACAGTAATAATATAACACGTAATATAGAAAGCATACATTGACAACATATAACAGTCAATAAGGATGATTTTGATTTGTATTTGAGATACAGCATTTATCTATCCAAGTCAGCGGCACTGAATCAGTTCATTTATGGTGGCTACTAATTGTGGAGTTACACATCATATAGCCACATGTTTTCAGGTATTTAGTATAAGGCATTTAGAAAAATGTGTGTGTTTGAGGAAAAAAACCCAAGGTAATATAATTAATTGGATCTAATTTAGCATACTGATATATATTGTATTAAAACCTCCAACACTCATTAAAAAGGTAGATCTAGGTTACAGTCACATTTTCCTGGCCACTACTTCGCTTTGCAGGTGCCACGTCTGAGACACAAGCTGGTATCAGTTCATGGGGAGAGGTTATTCCACCCACCAAAAGGAAGTGTGTCTATGTGGTGTGGTGTTTTTTCTTTCTTCAGATCTTTCACTCTTTCATGTTGCTAAATAACATTATGTAAAATGGATGGATTGATGGTTATTAGCAGAGACAGCCATGTGCTCTGACGGAAGACACTTGAAGTTACATGGTCATGTATGGCACTTTGTTGCATAATCTAATAATGAAATAAATGAATTCTAAGTAGGGCTAGATCAAAAACTATAATCTTATTGGTGGCATGGTCAATCAAAACAGAGCTTTATTACCTTGCCTAACAGTCAGATCACAGTGTTTGTCAAATGATGTAATCCCGGGAGCCAGGATATACATACTCACCTACAGGAACAAATGGATTCTCTTTGGCTTTTCTCATAAATTTGGACTCGTTCTCCTCGTAGGCAGACATTGTAACTGGACATAAGAACATGTACAACCCATAATTTTTGTTTGCTTCGCCTTTTAGCTAAGCTCTACGTGCTCACAAACAGTACAGAGGTTACATATGAAGGACAATGAAGAGTCACGCTATAAATGGACGAAATGTTAAGAAAATGTTTGAAAAGGTCATAAGAGGCATACAAGACACACGATTACCATTTTGATTATCGTTCAATTAACAACAGATCTGTCATTATTCGTAGCGGTTACAGTTATCAATTTTTTCAAATGAGTCTTACCTGTGTATAAATCTCAACGTTAATGAACTAAATATTAAGCTTTCGGAATCACCTAAGTTGCTCAACTCGCACGTACCAAGGAAAAGTACCGGCCGACCGCTTTCGTAATGTTAAGTAGCAGCGCACGCAGTTGTGACGTCACAGGTTGCGTGACATGGTGCGCTCAAAGACAGGAGTAAAAATGGGAATCACTATGGTTGTTTTTCTTTTCCTTGTTAAAAACGGAAGTAAACGTTATTTAGGTAATACATGTAATATATCAACTAGACATTAAATCGAATACTAATCAAAGAAAGACCGAATTTCAGACTGGGATTTGAAGAAAATATTACATCCTACAATCGAACGCAGCATCACTTGTACAATGTGCGCAACAATCAAAGATAGTCAATTCCAACCAAGAGGACTACACTTGGTAGCTGGATCGTAAGATCGCGTCCAGTCATTGTCGCATAAATTACAGAGCCAATACTGTAAAATATTTTGAATCAAGTTCCCTAATTTTTCCTGACTTGTACCCAGGTAGATGACGTTTATTACGTCTGTTTTTGCTCTCACCTACTCAGATAAAAAAAACATTGTCACTGTTCAAACGAAAACGGAAGCAGATGAAAATCATTGAAAAGTTCTTGTTACTCTCTGTGCTGACGTATTTTTTGGGCTCGTCATTGGTGTGGAAACCTCACGTTTCCGCAACGTGCCATAGCCATATAATTGCATCACTCCTAAAACTACCACAAACCCAATTCCGATAAAGTTGGGACGTTGACCATCCTTCAGCCCATTTTCCACGAGGGTCGTAGGCGTACTGGAGCCTATCCCAGCCGCATTCGAGCATTTGGCCGCATTCGAGCATTTGGTGGAGTACACCCCGAACTGGTTGCCAGACCAGCGCAGGGCAAACATCAGAAAAATAAACGCACAAATTTTCCTAGACCTAAAAAAAGCTTTCGACACAATAGATCACAGTATATTATTGAAAAAACTAGAAATATATGGCATTAGAGGTATAGCGTATAAATGGATAAAAAGTTATTTAGAAAACAGAAATCAGTATGTGCAGCTCAATAATAAAAAAACGAATCAACTGAAAATCACTCATGGAGTTCCTCAAGGGTCAGTGCTTGGTCCAAAACTATTCATCCTATATATAAATGATATCTGCAAGGTCACAAAACAATTTAAATGTGTCCTATTTGCTGATGATACAACTTTCTACTGCTCTGGAATAAATCTGAAACAGCTCCTGACAACCGTAGAAAACGAATTAAACAAATTAAAAACTGGTTTGACAGAAATAAATTGTCACTTAACCTGAAAAATCGAAGCTAATTGTTTTTGGCACAAGACCAATCAAACACCAAGCTAAAATTATGGTAAACTCAATTGAGATAGAAATAGCGAATGAAACCAAGTTTCTCGGATTAATAATAGACTCAAAACTATGTTGGAAGCCGCATATCGATAACGTAAAAGAAAAATAGCCAAAACTATAGGATCCTCTACAAAACCAAGGAAGTGCTAAATAAGAGATCCTTGTACACATTATACTCTTCATTATTATTACCATATATGAACTACTGTGTGGAAATATGGGGAAATGCTTGCAAAACAAACACACTCCCGATTCTAAAACTACAAAAAAGCAATTCGAATTATTAATAGATCAAAATATACGGAACCCACAAATCCATTATTTATCAAATTAAATACGATGAAATTTTATGACCTGGTTGACTACAAAATTGCACAATTAATGTACAAAGCACACAATAACCTGCTCTGCCAAAACATTCTAAAGTTCTTTGAAATTCGAGAAAGCAGCTATGATTTAAGAGGTACCAACTTATTTAAAAACCAAAAACAAGAACAAACATCAAGCAAAGAAGTGTATCTATCAAAGGTGTTAATCTGTGGAATAATCTCAAACGGACCTGAAAATGAGTAAATCGCTTGCTGAGTTCAAAAACAAATTCAAAAAAATAGTACAAACAACCTACATCAATCAGAGTTAAAATGATAAGTTCTAAACGTTAAATATAATGATAAATTAGAACTAAGTTGATAAATAGGAAATATCCATTATGAATACAAGAGAAAATTGACACAAGAGTGCCAGGGTGTGTATGTATAAAATCCGATACACACCAAAAGTTGTAAAATATCATGGTTAAGGGTAAAGCATGAGCCTTAATAGAGACTTCTATCTTCTTATTCACTTTCTCTTCTGATTGATATAAAAACTATTTATTAGATATAAACACATAACACGGGGTAGGACTAGATAAGTTCTTTACTTCTTCCTATTCCCTTGAACATAACTGTTTTAATGATGACTGTGCTGAATGATGACTGATTTCTCTTACCTTATTATTACTGTATATGTTTTATGTTATGTTCAAATAAAACCAAACCACTCAAAATCACAATTGGGTGATCAATTAACCTACCGTGCATGTTTTTGAAATGTGGGAGGAAATTTGAGTACCCAGAGAAAACCCACACATGCACCGAGAGAAAAGTCTTGTACCAATTTACTCTCCACAGTTTGGGAACTGTTAGGAGTAAATGGTAAGAAGATAAACGAGGCGAAAAAAGATGTCATGTATACTCATCCATTTTCCAAATTTTAAAGCCTCCGGAGAAACCCCGCACAGGGAGAACATGCTAATTCCAAACAGGAAGGCCGGGGCCGGAATCGGAATTGAACCCGGCACCTCTGCACTGTGCACTGTGAGGCCGACGTGCTAACCAGTTGCCCAGTTGTGTACTCATTTTGATAATGTCCACGTATGTGCCTATTATTTTGATTTGAAAAGAGTTATATTTTGACTTCACGGAGACCCCGTATTTCCCACACATAGTCTACTCTCCAAGAAATTTATAAAATCCTTCTTTTGCTACGGGTTGAGTGAACGCTGGCGCGTTTGGCTGCCGCTGCTCAACCTGTATTGTGTTGTATTGTTTTTGTTATTGTAAAGAGTCCTTGGGTGTCTTGAAAGGCGCTTATAAATAAAAGGTATTATTATTATTAATATTATAAAATGACTTGATCTACGGGCGGCCCGATAGTCCAGTGGTTAGCACGCCGGCTTCACAGTGCAGAGGTACCGGGTTCGATTCCAGCTCCGGCCTCCCTGTGTGGAATTTGCATGTTCTCCCCGGGCTTGCGTGGGTTTTCTCCGGGTGCTCCGGTTTCCTCCCACATTCCAAAGACATGCATGGCAGGCTGATTGAGCACTCTAAATTGTCCCTAGGTATGAGTGTGTGCGTGGATGGTTGTTCGTCTCTGTGTGCCCTGCGATTGGCTGGCAACCGATTCATGGTGTCCCCCGCCTACTGCCCGGAGACAGCTGGGATAGGCTCCAGCACCCCCCGCGACCCTAGTGAGGATCAAGCGGTTCGGAAGATGAAGACTTGATCTACCAGATAGAACCAAAAGTATCTGTCTCGGCAGAACGGCTTGGAGAATGCCTGTATTGTGAAATGCTTCCATCAGGTGGCGCCACATGTTAAGCATAGTTAGCTGTCTGCAAAGTGAGCATCTGCAAAGATTCTCCATGGTAATGACGTTGTCGTAAGAATATGGTAAATTCCCGTGGAAACCCAAGAGACAATAAGCGCATTCCTTCATTTGTTGCTGCTATAACCAGGCAGCATTCAGTGTCACTTTTTGGGTGAGGCGCACGAACATTGCTGCAAGGCAAACACAAGTTTTGTGAAATTTTTTTAAAAGGGCTCTTTATTAGGTACAAACAGTGTGTCACATTTAAGGGAAAATCTGTTTTTAAAATCTGCCTTTGTTGAGATAGTGATAAACAATGAGCAACACTGTCAGTATTCATGTTGGTAAATGGCAAACCAACATCTGGTTCCTTTGTTGAGAAAGTGATCAACAATGAGCAACATTGTCAGTATTTTAGTTGGTAAATGGCAAACCAACATCTGGTTCGACTTGAGTGAGGGTCAAGCTGGATTTTTCCATCAGCTTGTAAATGCTGCCTTTGACAGCAACAGTTACAACTGAAGAATGGATTATGGAGTCCAACTGAGAGTAAACGTGGTTCATAGTGTACGTTCTGCTTGTAACTATCCATAAATGGAAGCCTGCTGAGTTCCGGGAAAACTGAAACCTATGGGAGGAGCCAAAACAGCATTTATACACAGCGCGTGGACCTTCACTCCAAAGTATGCTTATTCCGTCAGCGGGATCAGTCATGGGAGAGCTTGTGCTGCCGATCCTTGTTGCGCTTTTCACAGCACTGATGGGAGGATTGTATCTTCTAGGGGTGTTCAGACGGCGAAGGCCCGGAGAGCCCCCGCTGGACAAGGGTCTCTTCCCTTGGCTTGGCCATGTCTTGGAGTTCCGCAGGAACACGGTGAAGTTCCTGCAGAGGATGCAGAGGAAGCATGGAGACGTGTTCACCATCCAGCTGGGCGGTTTCTACGTCACCTTCCTGCAGGACCCCTTGTCTTTCGGACCGTTTGTCAAGGAGAGCCGGGAGAAGCTGGACTTCAACAAGTTCGCCAAGCACCTGGTGCACAGGGTCTTCGGCTACTGGTCGGCCAATAGCGAGCATCACATCCTGCAGCAGTCCAGCAACAAGTACCTGAAGGGAGACGGCTTGGAGGTCCTCACACAGTCCATGACGGCCAATCTTCAGAACCTGATGCTGCACAACCTCGGCAAAGAAGAGCCAGCCTGGACAGAAGACGGGCTCTTCATGTACTGCTACAATATCGTGTTCAGGGCGGGCTACCTGTCTCTATATGGTAATGTGTCCCCAAAGTGCGAGGACGGAGAAGAGAAGGCCAAAGAGAAAGACAGGGTGGAATCAGAGTCCTTGTTCTACAAGTTCCGTAAGTACGACCAGCTCTTCCCGAACCTGGCATACGGTGTCCTGCCTCCCAAGAGGAGGCTGGAACTGCGAGGGCTCATGGACTACTTCTGGGATGTCCTGGCGGTGCGCAAGGTGAAGACCAAAGACAACATCAGCGGTTGGGTGTGGGACATGCAGCAGGTGCGGGAGGAGATGGGCATGGACGAGGCCATGATCGACAAGTACATGTTTCTCCTCCTGTGGGCCTCGCAGGGCAACACGGGCCCATCTGCCTTCTGGCTGCTCCTCTACATCATGAAGCACCCGGAGGCCATGACGGCCGTCAAGGGTGAGGTCGACCGGATCGTCCGTGAGTCGGGCCAGGAAGTGAGGCGTGGCGGCCCATTACTGAACCTGACGCGCGAGATGTTGATGAAGACCACCATCATGGACAGCGCCGTGGAGGAGACCCTGAGACTCTGCGCCGCGCCCCTTCTCACCAGGGCCGTGCTCCAGGACATGACGCTGAAGATGGCTGACGGAAAGGAGTTCCTCATTCGCAAGGGGGACAGGATGGCGATTTTCCCTTACAGCGGCGTGCAAATGGACCCAGGAATCCACCCTGACCCGAGGGCCTTCAAATACGACCGCTTCCTCAACCCCGACGGGAGCAAGAAGACGGAGTTTTACAAAGACGGCAAGAAGGTGAAGTACTACACCATGCCCTGGGGCGCCGGGGTGTCCATCTGCCCGGGGCGCTTCTTTGCCACTAACGAGCTCAAGCAGTTCATCTTCCTAATGCTGGTCTACTTTGAGTTTGAGCTTCTGGATCCCGAAATGGAGATCCCCGCAATAGATGTCCGGCGATGGGGCTTTGGAACCATGCAGCCCGACAGAGATGTTCCCTTCCGATATAGACTCCGATATTAAACTCAGAGTTGAAGGAAGCAACATGAAGACTATTTAAAGGGCAATGCAATCACATATACGGCCTATAATTCACGCAATACTGTTGCTCTATAATCTGTTATCATGACATTTTTCAAGATATGAAATTAGTAGCGAATTGAGAAGTATATACAGTAAGCCTGATTTACTACGATCCCAAAAAGCAGTCGCCTACTTTACAGACGTAGCATTTAACCCTTTCATGCACCAATAATGATAACCTGTAACCTGGTAACATGATAGGCTTTCCACTGTAGTAACCTCTATCCCTGAAAGCGTTTTCACCCTTCACAAAAGCCACCCGTCAAAGACAACGTTTGCACGTTTGTGAGCTGCTCTCATGTTTACTCTTTGAAATTCAGTGAGCTCATTACCAAATCTGATTGTAGCGTTCAACTATTAAAGATCATTGTTTTGTTCATAAATGTAATCAAATAATTACACTTTGACATCGTGCTCAAGAAATAGTCATTTATGTCCTTTTTTTTCCTTGGGGTTAAAGAGCTTCTAGTCAAACAAATAAAGATTGCGTTGAGTGACGCTCATTTTTGCCATGGGCCACATTGTCGTCAATTTTCCTCGGAGGGTCATTCTGATTGTGATTCCATATAAATGTTTAATCACCTCCACATATCACATATTCAGTAAACAATTAATGGATGACTAGTTTTGAAATCAAAAGTGAAGGATAGTAGTTTTTTTTCAACTGCTGTTACTGTAATAACACAACCAGAAAAAGCTTGCAATATCTCAACATTATTATTTATTACATGTGTGTTAGAGGAATTTATGAGCAAAATTGTATCATGTTTAAAGTTTCATTTTAAGTCGGTCACATCCAAATCGTTTGGGTTTTAATTTGGTCACATCTAAATCGTTTGGGTGCGTATACAGCACCCCCAAATGCCTGTGCACAAAGGCGCCGGCCACCTGGCCGGAGGGCCGTTGGAGTCCACAATTAGCACATCAAGGCAGGTGGGCGATCAAAGGGGAGAGGGCGACACTCGGTCACAAAAGGGGAATGAATAATTTGGGAACAGCGGTTGAACGACAAAAGACGATTTGAGAACACCCGTCGCGCCCAGGCGACATTGGCCATCCGCAAAGTCTGCGACACGTTGATTCATCGTAGACCAGACAGAAAGGCGCCAACGTACTGGTGGTTCAAAGCTTAAACACAGGTAACCAATCACTACCGAGGGTCCGGACCGGGGGTGCGGCATGCAAATATCGGGGGCAGTGTTTTTCTTGTATTTTGCATATGTTACAATAAAAGGTCGAACTCGCGGAGGGCGGGGCTCTGAGTGTGATCACGGAGAAACTAAACCGTCGTTCGCTCTCAGAGATCCGCTTCCGTCGACATTGAAGACAATTTTCCCTGTGTGCCGAGTCGTTTCTTTAACTTTGTCCGAGAAAAATCTCTGACAATGTGACAATTCGAAATTTTGGTACAGATTTCAGCATGCATCATGGAAGTCGACCTGCTTGATTTGCTTTCGCGGGCCACATGAAATGAGCAGTGGGCCAGATCTGGCCCTCGGGCCTCGACTTTGACACCAGAGGTCTAATACGGTTGTTCGGCACTCTGTGAATGGTGGAACGAATATATACCTATGTACAGTGTCACCAATGTTTCATCGCTGTATACCTAAGGAAAAAAATGCTTCCGATTGTGTAACAACTGCGATGTCTGGCTATGATAACGACCGATGTGAATAACAATCTGCTTGCAATCACACTATTTCTGTTTGTGAAGAATCCAGCAGCTTGAATTGGCTGTATTTTAAGTATACAAATACACGGATGGAAGTGAAGGTCACATTGGATGAAAATCAAAGTCCACAAAGAAGTGGAGCCCTCTCGGCATCCACAGAGTTGCAAAGGCGTGCTTTGTGATGAAAAGCATGTGTGCACAACCATGCTCAAACTCCTTGACGGATTTGTTTCGGAATAATGTTTAAAATGACAATGGAATCATGTATTTATTTTAAAAAAAGCCTGAGTAAACCCAGTTGTAATCATATATTGATTTAATGTTTAGGATTGAAACTAGTGTGTTGTGCAGCGTTATCTTTTTTCACTTGTTTGTTTTTGGGGTACATTCTTTCATCGCCAGGATGTGTGAATCAAGTGTATGCTTTCCTCATAAAAATGAATGTATGAAAAAAATGCTAGGTGCTTGTGTTTTATTGTAGCGGTTGATGATTCTGTGACCATTTCATTAAATATGATCCGATACAAACTGATATTTCATGTTTCTGTATGCTCAACTTTGTTTTCCACAAATAAAAATCCACAATGCACTTTGCTGAGTCATTTCACATTTATATAAGTAATACCCAGTGGAATTTTGCCATATACCATATCCAAACGGGTTGAAAAAAGAAGTTCACCATGTCCAATTTGATGAAACTTTTGCAGTTATGGCCTTCAAGAGAAAAGTTCACATGCAATGCACATTCAAGACACTGCCTCCATCTGCAGTAGATGAAGACCAGATGTTCTTTACGTACGTGCTGAACACATCAGGGACATTCTGGTACTGTTTTGAATCACCGCCTACTGTAATTGTGTCCAAGTTTCCATCTTGGAAGAAAAGAAAATCATAGATGCGTAGGTACTTTATTTCTAACAGTGGGGCTTTTTTAAAGTTTCAACACAACACTGATCAAATCTTCTCTTGGGAATTATTTGTTCCTGAGTCCAAAGTGTCTCCATCCTAAAATAAGTCACATTTTAAGATTCAGAACTGCCATACAGGTATAAAATGAAACCAAGCACGAATGTAAAAAAAAAAAAACATTTCAAAGATAACACATTGTAGACCCCTCCTGCCTTGTCAAAAGGCACAGACAGACAGACGGACTCACAGGCACAACAAAGGTCAAAGAAGAGCCAGTCAAAGTATTTCTCTTCTCTCCTTTTTGCAACAAAGTGCAAACTGTAACATAAAGCACTTCAAGAACCACTCATGTTTGCCTAACATTTACACAAACCAAGAGGGAAATAAGGCGTAGAAAAATAAGTAGTGTGTTTCCGGTAACATGAAATTTCAGCATAGGGTCGGTAGGTCGGACAACGGGGTTTTTTTTCAATCTTTTTTTTGCCCTGTGTGGCGGGCACTAGGAGGGCGTGTTCGGGTGAATGTCTGGCGCAAACTGGTAATTGTTAGATCCACTTGTTGGCAGTCGTGGAATAAAGACGTGTTTTCCAGTCAATCGTGTGTGCTCCTTTCGACTGCCACATTGCCACACCCCCATCAAAAATGTAAACAAAATACCCATAAAACATAAACCAAGGAGACATTTTTACTATTATTGAAACCCCCGCTCGCCGCCAAAGGCGGCGAGAGAGTTGGGTAACCCTCGGCTGGGTGTTTCGTTACCTCTGCGTCCCGCATCCTAGACGGCCCGTGGTGTTCGTCAAATAGTTCGCTGAATCTTTTCGATCGGATGCTATTTTCTTAATCTTATGGTGCGAGCATGCGACTGCGACACACAAAACGCGGTTTAAAGTGTTGTCGGAGATCGTGGCCGCCGCCACGATTCAATGTTGTTGACAGACAACAGGGCAAACCACGCGCACGCTCAACGTGAATATCGCGAGAGTTTGCACCGATGTGAACGCTCTAAATTCATCTTTCCTTTTATCATTTATAATTTTGTCTGTGGTTTTATTGTTCTTGTTTTGATTGTAAAGCATCCTTGAGTGTTTTGAAAGGCGCTTATAAATGAAATGTATTATTATTATTATTATTTGTGGCATGTTATAACCACAGCCACAGGGTCAGTTTACGACGGCGTGACGTCACGGCCGTAAAAGTGCTCATATGAAAAGGTAACTACAGTACTGACAATAAACGTCAGTGAGCACATAGCCAGACTCCCCGCGTTTTATTAAACACAACAATGGCAACGAAGATGGAGCTACCACTCTCGCCTCTTCCTCCGTTCCTCGCCCTGCCTGGTGAGCCGCCTGTCCCGTGGCCCCGCTGGTTGGAATCCTGCAAGACCTTTATTGAAGCCGTTGGGCTAGCCGACGAATATCGCGAGAGTTTGCACCAATGTAAACGCTCTAAATTCATCTTTCCTTTTATTATTTATAATTTTGTCTGTGGTTTTAATAATAATAATAATAATCTATATTTATAAGCGCCTTTCAAGACACCCAAGGACACTTTACAATAACAAAAAACACAAAACAATACAAAACAATACGGGTTGAGCAGCGGCAGCCAAACGCGCCAGCGGTCACTCAACCCGGAGGAGTCTCTCTCTCTCTCTCTCTCTCTCTCTCTCTCTCTCTCTCTCTCTCTCTCTCTCTCTCTCTCTCTCTCTCACCTCCAGGACATCTCCACGGGTTTTATTGTTCTTGTTTTGATTGTAAAGCGCCCTTGAGTGTTTTGAAAGGTGCTTATGAAATGAAATGTATTATTATTATTATTATTACACAAAAATGTAAAAGGTTTGAAAAAAAATGCCAACCGTAAAGTTTTTGTTCGAGGTAGAAATTCTCGGTCGGTCGGGTTACCGGAAACACACTACTTTTTTTTCTACGCCTAACGATAAACCACACAACCAGTCTCATAAATGAAAATTTTTGTTCACAAAACGCAAAACACCAACTCTAGTTTGTTGTTCACAAACACTACAGCGCCAGTCGCAGAATAAACAACAAAGCCCTTTCTTAACGAAAAACATAAACACCAGCCACTTCCCAGTGACATCCATGTCAATGTATCTTGTTCATAAAAAGCGCAGCAGCAGTTTTGTTCACAAAAATCATGGCACGAGCAGTTTTTTTCTTTGCAGAGCAATTTTCCCTTATCACTGACTTCATGTGAGGAGCAACTCTCTAATTTTGAGGAGCATTTTTTTTTGCACGAACTTGTTTTATTCAACAATGTTTTATTCAACAATAAAAATACAAACTTATAACTAAGGAGCAATTGCTTTTCCTTCCTGCTGATGCACACCACAACAAAACATTTATTTCTGGTTTTGGTCCCGTTTAGCGGTGTAGAGTCGCAAATAATACGTATTAAATAATAATAATAATAATAATAATAATAATCATAATCATCATCATCATCATCATCATCATCATCATCATCATCATCATCATTATCATCATCATCATCATACATCTTATTTGAAAGCGCTTTTCATCATACTTCAAAGACACTTTACTGCATTTAGAGCCAGATTTTGGTTAAAAGTGTGCTCAATCAACCGATCACTTAATTCCGGTGTTCCACGCTAATGTTACTATTAGGTTCGTTTAGCAATTTCCATTGATTTTTTTCGCTTTTCTCGTTATCCCGTTGTTCGTGACGATACTTGTTAGCCGCTGTGGAGGTTAGAATTACTGACAAACTTCATAACTTCTTGAGCCGCATTAGTAAGTAGCTGAAGCTCATTGATAGCTAGCTGTTACATCTTAATTAGCACCAAGCATGCCTCAACCTTCGACCACCCGCACGTTGGAGAAGTTGGCGGCTTTTGGGACCGTCTCGGCGGTTCAATTCATCCATCCATACATCCATTTTCTGGACCGCTTTATCCTCACAAGGGTCGCGGGGCGTGCTGGTGCCGATCCCAGCCGTCTTCAGGCAGCAGGCGGGGGACACCCTGAACCAGATGCTAGCCAATCACAGGGCACAACCATCCACGCTCACATTCACACCTCGGGACAATTATGAGTGTTCAATCAGCCTGCCATGCAAGTTTTCGTAATGTGGGAGGAAACTGGAGAACCCAGAGAAAACTCACGCAGGCCCGGGGAGAACATGCAAACTCCTCACAGGAAGGCCGGAGCCGGGATCGAACCCACGACCTCTGCACTGTGAGGTCGACATGCTAACTACTGGGCTGCCCTGGAAAAAAATAATAATAAAAAATGTGTGGTTCTTAGTTTTGTTACTCAATGTGTTTTTATGAGACATGAAATGCAAAATTTGACTCGTGAACTAAGATTTGAAACCGCTTCTTCCAAACCCTGGCACAAGACACCTAAAATTCAACACAAAGCAAATAATTCACAAGTACAACACCGGTAAAATTTCAAAACCAAAGTCATTTGTCAATGTTTTGAGTGTTATTAGCTCCAATCACACACACGTACACACAAAAACACAGGCACACTATTTCTTTCATCCATCTTGTGATGAAGCACTTAGCGTCCAGTCTCATTGCTCTGTAGTAACCTTCTCCATTCAGCATTCAGCTGACGTAAACACACATCACTGTCTCCAGTTAGTCATTAAAGCACGATGGCCTCAATCCAGGTCACTGACAATCACACTGTGTACAAGTGAGGCCTCTGTCAAAAAAACACACCGCGTTACCGGCAGCTTTGGTTATTTTTGAAATCCTGATTGGAAAAGTTGTTGAGTCATTGAAAGCAGTGCACTATGCTGCTTTTTATTGACATATTCATCAACTTCAAACTGGCGATCGAGATCATTGGAAATCCAATTTGAGAGGCAGCGAAAGCTCATGAAGACGTTTGTTGCCATATTTGAATTTGTGTCACTCTGTCATCTACTGTAATCTGCATACGCAGCTAGACTTTCATATACTGTACATACATCCCAAGAAGCTGGTTAGTCTTTGATTTGTTCTGACGACAGGAAATAGCAGACAAGGAAACAATCTGTCTGCTACAGGCCATGTTTCAATCAACAATCTTAACTCCTAAAATAAAACGATAAGAAGATAAGAAGATAAGAAAACCTTTAACAGTCTCACAATGGAGAAATTCCCACGATCAATGTACCGTATTTTCCGCTAAAGGGAATACAATACAATACACCCTTATTCATATCGCGCTTTCACAACCGCTGCAGCTGTAACAAGGCGCTTGACAGAACATTTTAAGTACCGGTACTACGTCCAAGAAATCTGAATATTGATCCAGATATAAGGCATCGGATTATAAGGCACACTGTCGGTTTTTGAGAAAATTGAATGCTTTTAGGTGGGCCTTGTAGTGTGTACAAAATATATAATACGGTAATACAAAACATGAGAACGTAAGGTCTCCCTCACTTTACTCATCAACGCTTACTTACAGTACTATGCATATGCTAACCTATTGTAGCTGTCTCCTTTTTGACTCAGTGGTCCCGCCTGTCAAACTGGACAGATGCACAGCACCTCTATTCACAAAAAGCACACAGGCAGTCACGTGACATCCAGCTCAGTCATTCGTTCACAAACAGCACAACACCACGCCAACACTAAACAGCCCTTTGGCGTGGTGTTGTGCAAACAAATTCCTTTGCTCACACAATCGCAACACCAGTCAAATGATGTCCAACTTAGTCACTTTGTTTACAAAAAGGACAACACCTGACACAAAACATACAGACCAAACACCAGTCACAGGATATCCAAAGGAAAGTACTTCACTCAATAAGGCACAAATTATTTTGTTGACCAAAAGGTCAAAATTCAGTATATGCTGCACGGTTTACACTTGTCACAAAATCATGGTCGGTAACATGCAGTGTTCAACTTTTTGTAATTGAAGTGTGACGGCAATATTCACAGCTGGACTTTAACGCCCCAGAATCAATAAGAGAGGTGACACATAACGTCAAAGAAAAAGCATGGCTGTTGTTTTGAAACAATGTTTGACAAAAAGAGGACTCAGGCTACATTTGTGTCAACAGAAAACATCCTCTGCGCCCAGCTGGGGAAAAAAAATGCCTTTGACAATAACCTTTGGAAAATGGCCAAAGAAGCATTTACGACAAACAGAAATAATAGTGGTTACGTATGCCACTGCACAACATTAGCTACTGAATATAATCTAATTTATTATAAATAAATCTGAATTTTATCGGGATCAAAAATTTTCTCGCGAGATTAACGCGGCAGACGTCACAGCGGATGTTACGTTGCTCTATAAATAAACCAGAAAAAAAACATCAATCGCTCTGCACAGGTCCACGCACGTTTGTTTTGCCAGCCACGGCAGCGCGAGACACCGAAAACGGATACTTAAATAGTTTATGAATAGAAAGTTTACTTTTAAAAAGTTGCCAGATTGTTCCAATGACAAGACCAAAGTTACCTGTATGTTTTGCAGTCGTAAACTGAGCTATCATCATAGCACGTCGAGTCTGAAATACCACTTAATGGCCAAGCACACAGCTGACGTACGTAACGCCGCCCCCTCGTCTCAGACCGACAGCTATGGATCATTTCAAAGCAAACAGCGTGGGCTAAAATGTTGCTAGAACAGGGGTGTCTTTATTTAGTTCATTTTTGCATAGTTGTCATGTTTGTACGTCTGCAATCTGACGTTTAAACGAAGTAAATTGCGTTTCAGGTTGGGTTAATCATGCCGGCGCTCCACTTCTGGGATTGAGTTTTGGGACTTGTAGTTCTTTTGTTCGATTCGCCTTTATGTTTGTGTTGTATGGTTTCTTACGTTTAAAACAATGAATAATGATGACGATAATGATACATAGTGAAATCAGGATTGATTAAATTATTTATTAAACGTATTGTTAAATAAAGGTATTAATTAATGTCAATTATATACATATTTACATTGCGATGCAGAAAGATAGATATATTAATTTTTTACTGCATTTATGTGTAGTTTAGATTATTACCTGCTTCTGATACTTCTGTTACAACTACTACTACTACTACTACTTCTGCTGCAAAGTGCTCCAATAAATGATCAAAAAAGTACAGAACGAGAGATACTTCCATGCTGACCGACAATCCCTATTCAGGGGGCCGTGAAAAATTATAGGCTGAGTACTAGTTTACCTTAGATGTGCACTTTATATTGCGCTGTTTTGATTCCATAAAAAGAGCTGTTCAAGCAGCTGTTGTGTGACAAAATATTTTTTTCACTGTTGTTGATGGACAGTAATATTCTGTGAGAGATGATGTGTGAATAACTGCTCCAAGTGAAAAATGTTCACGTAAAATTGAAAATCAAATTATTTCAGTAAATATTTGCATTTTGCACATAGAAAACTGATTCATGATTCCATGTTGATGAGAGCATTAAAATGGGGGAAAATAGGACAAAAATATAAAAGGAAATTCAGAAACGATAAAAAATGCGTGAGTAATCATGATTAATTTTTAGTTAATTTGAGTTAATTATGACAGTTGAGTTTTTAATTAGATTAAATATTTTAATCGTTTGACAGCTCTAATATATATATATATATATATATATATATATATATATATATATATATATATATATATATATATATACATATATATACATATATGTAAATAAAATCCTCGTCTCACACTCTTGAGGGTTCTGCGCAGTATCCTAGCTGTTCCCAGCACTGCTCTTTTCTATGTCCGATGTTGTTCCCGGGATCTGTTGCAACCACTCATCTAGTTTGAGGTCATTGCCCCGAGTGCTCCGAGCGCGACTGTCACCTTTACCTTCCAGGCTCTCTCCAGCTCCTCTCTGAGCCCTTGGTATTTCTCGAGTTTCTCGTGTTCCTTCTTTCTGATGTTTCCATCACTTGGGACCGCTACATCCACTACAACGGCTTTCCTCTGCCCTTTATGTGTGTATATATCAGAATCAGAATCAGAATCATCTTTATTGGCCAAGTATGTAGAACACACAAGGAATTTGTCTCCGGTATACACGCTGCATTAGTATCATCATAAACAAGAACATGACAAATTGGTATGGAAGGACATTTCATAATGTAAGTGAACCATAGTTTCAAGCAGAGCTAAAGTGATCAGTGGTAGAATACAATATTATTACAGTTTGTACAGTTGGTGCAGAAAATCATTGAACCATTTTAGAGAGATACAATATTTGTTGCACAAGAAGAGTGACTACGTCAGTGACTGTTTAGGAGTTAATGGCTAGAGGGAAGAAGCTGTTCAAGTGTCTGCTGGATTTGGTGCGCATGGATCTGTAGCGCCTGCCTGAGGGGAGTAACTGGAAAAGGTGGTGGGCAGGATGCGGGGATCCAGGAGGATTTTCCGTGCCCTTGTCTTGATTCTTGCGGTGTGCAAGTCCTCAAGAGAGGGTAGGGCGGTGCCAATGATTTTTTCCGCCGTCCTAATTGTCCGTTGAAGTCGGATTTTGTCCTTCTTTGTGGCGGCCCCAAACCAAACCGTGATGGAAGAACACAGGATTGATTCGATGACTGCCGTGTAGAACTGACGTAGCACCTCCTGTGGCAGGCCGTGCTTCCTCAGCAGCCTCAGGAAGTACATCCTCTGCTGGGCCCTTTTCAGGATGGAGATGGTGTTGACTTCCCACTTCATGTCCTGGGAGACTGTGATTCCCAGGAACTTGAAGGTCTCGACGGTTGACACAGGGCAGTTGGATAGTGTGAGGGCAACTCTGGAGAAGGATGTTTCCTGAAGTCCACGATCATCTCTACCGCCTTGAGCGTGTTCAGCCCGAGGTTGTGTCGGCTGCACCAAAGCTCCAGCTGCTCCACTTGTTGTCGGTACGCAGACTCGTCGCCGTCTTTGATGAGACCGATGACCGTGGTGTCGTCTGCGAACTTTATGAGTTTGACAGCTGGACTTGTTGAGGTGCAGTCGTTTGTGTAGAGGGAGAAGAGCAGTGGAGAGAGGACACATCCCTGTGGGGCTCCAGTGCTAGTGGTGCGTGTTGATGATGTTGTCGCTCCCAGTCTCACCTGTTGTGTCCGTCCCGTCAGGAAGCTGAGGATCCACTGGCAGATCGTAGGGGACACACCGAGGTGGAGGAGTTTGGGGTGAGGAGTTCGGTATGATGGTGTTGAACGCAGAGCTGAAATCCACAAACAGGATCCTTGCGTAGGTCCCTGTGCTGTCGAGGTGCTCGAGGATGTAGTGCAGACCTATGTTGACAATATATATATATATATATATATATATATATATATATATATATATATATATATATATATATATATATATATATATATATATATATATATATATATATATATATATATATTGTCAACATATATATATATATATATATATATATATATATATATATATTGATATATATATATATTGTCAACATATATATATATATATATATATATATATATATATATATATATATATATATATATATATATATATATTAGAGCTGTCAGTTTAGCTGCTTTTATTGGCATTAATTTAAATGAATTTTATCGGGATCAAAAATTTTCTCGAGATTAACGCGCAGACGTCACAGCGGATGTTACGTTGCTCTATAAATAAACCAGAAACAAAACATCAATCGCTCTGCACAGGTCCACGCACGTTTGTTTTGCCAGCCACGGCAGCACGAGACACCGAAAACGGATACTTAAATAGTTTATGAATAGAAAGTTTACTTTTAAAAAGTTGCCAGATTGTTCCAATGACAAGACCAAAGTTACCTGTATGTTTTGCAGTCGTAAACTGAGCTATCATCATAGCACGTCGAGTCTGAAATACCACTTAATGGCCAAGCACACAGCTGACGGGCGTACTCCGCCCCCTCGTCTCAGACCGACAGCTATGGATCATTTCAAAGCAAACAGCGTGGGCTAAAATGTTGCTAGAACAGGGGTGTCTTTATTTAGCTCATTTTTGCATAGTTGTCATGTTTGTCCGTCTGCAATCTGACGTTTAAACGAAGTAAATTGCGTTTCAGCTTGGGTTAATCATGCCGGCGCTCCACTTCCGGGATTGAGTATTGGGACTTGTAGTTCTTTTGTTTGATTCGACTTTATGTTTGTGTTGTATGGTTTCTTACGTTTAAAACAATGAATAATGATGACGATAATGATACATAGTGAAATTCGGGTTGATTACATTATTCATTAAACGTATTGTTAAGTATTAATTAATGTCAATTATATACTTATTTACATTGTGATGCAGAAAGATAGATATATTAATTTTTTACTGCATTTATGTGTAGTTTAGGTTATTACCTGCTTCTGATACTTCTGTTACAACTACTACTACTACTACTACTACTTCTGCTGCAAAGTGCTCCAATAAATGATCAAAAAAGTACAGAACGAGAGATCCTTCCATGCTGACCGACATTCCCTATTCAGGGGGCCGTGAAAAATTATAGGCTGAGTACTAGTTTACCATAGATGTGCACTTTATATTGCGCTGTTTTGATTCCATAAAAAGAGCTGTTCAAGCAGCTGTTGTGTGACAAAATATTTTTTTCACTGTTGTTGATGGACAGTAATATTCTGTGAGAGATAATGTGTGAATAACTGCTCCAAGTGAAAAATGTTCATGTAAAATTGAAAATCGAAATTATTTCAGTAAATATTTGCATTTTGCACATAGAAAACTGATTCATGATTCCATGTTGATGAGAGCATTAAAATGGGGAAAATAGGACAAAAAATACAAAAGGAAATTCAGAAACGATAAAAAATGCATGAGTAATCATGATTAATTTTTAGTTAATTTGAGTTAATTATGACAGTTGAGTTTTTAATTAGATTAAATATTTTAATCGTTTGACAGCTCTAATATATATATATGTATGTGTATATATCCATATCTATCTATCTATCTATCTATCTATCTATCTATCTATCTATCTATCTATCTATCTATCTATCTATCTATCTATCTATCTATCTATCTATCTATCTATCTATCTATCCATCTATCTATCTGAGATAAAATCAACACATATTTCCTTTTTAACATGCCCTATTCAATTTTTTGAGTTGTATCTGCTAAAGTGATCTGATTATTGTTAGTTTTCATTTAGTTGTTTCAAATTTAGCTCGGTTTAATTCATTTTTGAAATGGATTTGGGGTGACTTCTTGATTAATGAATGACATTTTTGGAGTCATGAACACTCCCACCCACTGTCTTTTTGCCTCCATCCTGCTGATAGACTTCTAAAAAAAAATTACAAAAATCATGAATGGAGCTGTAGTAAAAATCATTAATAAAGAGTCACAGCCATGCAGGCGGTGGGGGAACAATGGGGGGCCTTCACACGCGGGCTGTCCAGCTCTCCTGAGAGTGCTGCCTGTACTTGGTGGGGATCGGTTTTGATGAAAAATGAGCCATTGTCTCACTTGCCGTGCTGCTGTTTTCGTGTGTGAACGCAGCACAACAATGCCTCTGGACGCTCGCCCAGCATGCTCATCCATACAATATAGGAAAGATCGCTGCTCAACCCACGTGGACAGGTAAGTCACGTTTTGAGGAGTCATCATTTTAGTCCACAAGTAATTGGACAGTGACAGTGATGACGTCTTGGATCTGCATAGGGGATCTGATTTAACCCTTTGAGGGACAGCGGTTACTACAATGGACAGCTTATCATGTTATCAGGTTACAAGGTGCATGAAAATGTTAATTACCCGTAATAGTTTTCACAAAAAAACTTGCATTTGCATTTCGGAATTATAGCCATTTTTCACTGTCCAAATACTTCTCTCACTACCTGTGGAGCTCATCTTAAGAATTTAACTTTCCTGTTATGTTTTTTGAATTTACAGCATTTTTATAACTTGGTCATACTTAACTCATGAACATTTTTGACCAACACACATAAAAGAAAACTTGTTTACAGTTTCGGAGAGTAAGCGATTAAATAATCTCTTGCAGGCTGGTTTCACAAACCCGTATATGGCTTTTGATTTCAATGTTTTTATTGAAAACTACACTAAACCCATGTTGATTGCAGGCAATATGTTCCCAACACGTCTACAATGCAGGGTGAAAATCCGCGATTAATACGATATGGAAGAAAAACAAAAACAAAACTTGTTTTAACCCTCCTAAATGCTTGAAACACATCTGAACTTACTAAAACATACCTCAACTAATGTGAGCACATTTTAAATGCACAGAAAATGGCGGCTATGAAATGTATAGGAAATACTGTAGTCAATAATTTACATATTGCAATGCTCTGTGTGTTAGATACAAAATACAGATAGAGCCTTTAATGGGGCGGGCCTAGTGGTTTGGCGTTAGGTATCAACAAGTCTGTTTGTGAGGATCTCGGTGCGAGCTGCAGCAAACAGCAGCTCCTGCAAAAGTGTGTTTATTGTGTCCCAGCATTCAATAAATGGGTGAAGTGCATCTGCAAATGTGGCTCTCCTTTCTAAACATGCGAGGGCATTACAGCAAGCAAGTAAACTCGATAACCTATCTGTGCTCGTTACTACAGTTTTATAAGCAGGCATGCCACACTGACCTGGGACCCATGTGCCATAAAAACTTACATTTTTTCTATTATTACTTTGAATTGCCTCATAAGCAGAGATTAAACACTTCCTGTTGCCACTAGATGTTGAAGTGACAAATTATGGCAAGTGGTTGATGAAAAATGTTGATCAAGATCAGAGCTTGTGGAACCAAGTGATGAGAGCCTTGCGTTTTTAAAGGCGAATCTCCAAGCTTTCATGCCAGGTTCCGTCTATACTCTGTGATGTCACAAATCTAAGCGTCATCCAGCCGTCTAGGAAAGTGATTCCCTACTACAGTTTTTATAACAGATCCAATTTCATTTCATTAGTCTGAAAAGGACAACTTATTTAAGAGAAATAATGCATCTCTGCTGGCGACATACAGTATAGTGACAGGCAGAATAATGAAATGTCAGAAGATACGTAGCTCCTCCCGTCACTTCAACATATTTCCTGAGCACCAAGATGATGCAAGACAGCGCCAAAGAAATACTTTTATATTAGATAGGTCTTTAGCCAGACCAGAAAACAGCAAGTCGGTGAGTTCTACAACAACTAACAGGAGGATATGTACCACCCCCCCCCCCCAAAAAAAATAAAATCCACAATTAGGTGAATTCAAAAGTAGCAAGACGCCAATATGCGAGGGAATAATGGATATACCGTATTTTCCGCACTATAAGGCGCACCTAAAAGCATTCCATTTTCTCAAAAGCCGACAGTGCGCCTTGTAACCTGATGTGGCTCATATATGGATCAATATTGTAATTTCTTGGACGTAGTATTTTAAATGTTCTGTGAAGCCCTTTATTTCAGCTGCAGCGGTTGTAAAACTTGATATAAAAAAAGCTGTATTGTATTATATTTCCTTTAGCATCGCTCCATTTGGTGGATACATAACGCAACCTCAGCCAGTATTGTAGCTTCTATTCTATGCGCCTGATAATGCGGTGTGCCCTATATCTGAAAACAGTTTAAAAATAGGCCATTCATTGAAGGTGCGCCTTATACTCCAAAGTGGCTTACAGCACGGAAAATACGGTACTTTTTGTGGCATTTTGGGTGGTTTTCCAAATGTAAACATGCCTTGGCTTGATAAATGCTGGAAAACACCGGTGTATTTTAAGTACCTGTATCACATTTTTTTTTTGCTTGTGTCTGCTTGAAAAAATACACAGGAAGAGGAACATGAAACAAATTAACTCATATTAATTCACAATGGCAATATGAAGGGGTTAAAAATATAAATAAATAAAATCAATGACATAATTTTTGAAATCATTCAGCTCCCAACTTCCCCAAAATGGCACCTGCAAACCAAAATGAACTGGGCGTGTTTGTTCATGTCGGTTAGATTCCTCACACTGGTGTGTGTGTGTGTGTGTGTGTGTGTGTGTGTGTGTGTGTGTGTGTGTGTGTGTGTGTGTGTGTGTGTGTGTGTGTGTGTGTGTGTGTGTGTGTGTGTGTGTGTGTGTGTGTGTGTGTGTGTGTGGCTGCATGCTAATGTTTAGTAACATCAGGGTAGTGCTATGTAAAATCTGTTACTCAATTGTTGAATCATATTTTGTCATAACTTTAGCATAACCCTCACAGAACTGCAATGGCTCCCTGATAGGACTTTTGACTCACCAGAGAATCTGCTTTGGTACTTGTTTATATTGTCGCAGTGTGATGTCCGTTTGTTTTCATACTTGCCGGGGTCGTTGCACCTGGACTGTTTGTCTCCCCAGCAGACTCGTGCAAGCCACATGACAGGTTGATTGTCCCACTTGCCCAGTTAAATATCCCTCAAAGGGCCCAAAAATTGTTAACTTGCCTGTTTATGTTTGTTCCCTAGTCCACCAAAAATGTTCACGGGTCATTTTCTGGTACACCAAAAACATTTACAGGCCAACGTGACCCGCTGCACGTTTAACCATTAAGATTTCTTTTCTCTTAGGTCACTGCCAGGTCAATATATTTATTGAAATATTACAAAATATGTTGAAAAGCTAGGCCAGCATTTTTCTTTTTTTAATTAACAAAATATTAACATCAACATCATGTGAAGGTTAGCACATTTAAAGCCAGCTACAAATTCAATTCATATGCATCATTTGTTTCTGATTGGAGGTGGGTGGGTCAAAAAGTAACTTGGCTGGTGAAGCTGGTGAGACGTAACCGTTTAGATAACAAAACGATGTTTGACTTTCATCACAGTTTTGGGACTCACTGTTATTTATTTACTAGTGCATAGAATTAAAAATGTTTGTGATTTGAAATCATTTCGATTTTTTTTCACACTATAAATATTTTATAGAATGTAGTTGTTCATTTCTATATCATTTAAACATATGTTTTAATTTTTAAATCAATTATAAAAACATTTTTAAAATATATTTTGTATTATCTTCAACACATTTTTAATCTTGTTATTACTTATTTACTTTAAAACATGTTTATATACTTGATTTTATAATATTAACAAAATACAGTATGTAAAAATATTTTATAAACATGATTGACTTTAATTATAACTTTTGGCTTTAGATGTCATTTATTTCCTTCTTTAAGTTTCATATTTTAAAAAATATATACAAATAACTTTATTTTTAATCATGTAAAAATATTTTGTATATTTTATTTTGATAGTCCAGATGATGGAAATCTTTTGATCAAGGAGGTGATTCCCATCTAGTGGCCATAAGTTGCAACCACAAAAGAAAGGAGGCCAATATCCCCAAGTTCTTCAAATTGAGTCTCCCCCCCCACCCCTAACCAGTCAGTATATTTGTTCTATAGATTTAACCTTCATGCACTCACTGTTGACCTTGACCCCATGTAAATGATCAACCTTGAACATGCTTATCGCTGCCTTGAAAAGCTGAGTAATGCATCATCTGCTAACATGACATTATAATGTGCGCATAGGAGCTGTCGTTGCGTGAATAAGTGCCAGCGAGCGAGTGTGGGAGATTGCCCTCGGTGCCCCCTGCAGTGTTGGTAGTTCACTGAGTTGGACTGAGGCGTCTGGAGGAACAGGAAGTGGAAGGGGGAAATATGCCGTTAACATTTCTCTGCTACTGCAAATGACCCTGACGAGGTCTGCCGCTCCTCCGGGCGTGCCCCTGCTCGGAGTCCATGACACGGCTGGTTAAGACAAGATAATGTCAAGGATGAAGACCAGCCGCCCCCACCACGCTCTGCAGGCAAAGCTTTGTTCTTGTCTTCCTTTGGATGGCAAGTCGGACTTTAGTGCCCTGATGGGAAAACTTCATATCTCATTTCGACTTTGAGATATGTGCATGTATACGTGTATATGTTTGCATGTATGCATTTTATTTAAATGTACTTAGACAAATTATTATTATAATAGAAATAGATTATTATTTGGTTTTTTTTATCAAATTCAGTCAGTCTTATCTGTTATTTAGGTGATTTCCAGAATCATTGCTGTCATAATAATTATCATATTTCTTTAATAATCCCAGTATAAATAATGACTTTCAGTATGTTCTTTTAAGATAAATGTCAATATCCGGGCGGCCTGGTGGTCCAGTGGTTAGCACGTCTGCTTCACAGTGCAGAGGTACCGGGTTTGATTCCAGCTCCGGCCTCCCTGTGTGGAGTTTGCATGTTCTCCCCGGGCGTGCGTGGGTTTTCTCCGGGTGCTCCGGTTTCCTCCCACATTCCAAAGACATGCATGGCAGGCTGATTGAGCACTCTAAATTGTCCATAGGTATGAGTGTGGGCGTGGATGGTTGTTCGTCTCTGTGTGCCCTGCGATTGGCTGGCAACCAATTCAGGGTGTCCCCCGACTACTGCCCAGAGACAGCTGGGATAGGCTCCAGCACCCCCCGCGACCCTAGTGAGGATCAAGCAGTTCAGAAGATGAGAGTCAATATCCATCCATCCATTTTCTTTTTTGCTGTCCCTCATTAAGGACTCGGGAAAACTAGGGAACAAATTGCACATCAGCACCAAATGGCTTTTGATTGTTGCCATGCCAAGCTTGTTTTCACCAGGCTAAGCACCCATGCACTGAGAGTGCAACAGGCTCCGGTGCGCTTAGCAGCTGACAAAAGGCCAAACATGGAATGGCGTCACTGTGAAATGTAGCCCTCAGACGCACAGACAGAGTGCACATGGACTACTGCACAAGATCACTGTGTGCTGCGTTCAACTCAAAGTGGGACACAACTGAACTGAGCCTGGAGTCTCCGGATTGAACCCTTTCAAGCAATTCTAGATGGTCTTCAATGCCTGGCACCTTGGATGGTTGGATTTCTGTTTAATATTCGTCTGTCAATTGTCATGATTCTGTTTGTGACCAACAGGTGGCACTGTAGGTGTGGCATGTAACCATAGCCACAGGGTTAGTTACGACGGCGTGACGTCACGGCCGTAAAGTGTGGATATAAAAAGGTGACCACTGACAATAAACGGCAGTGAGCACAGAGTCAGACTCCCCGCGTCTTATTAAACATAACATTGGCGACGAAGATGGAGCTTCCCCTCTCGCCTCTTCCCCCGTTCCTCGCCCTGCCAGGCGAGCCGCCTGTCCCGTGGCCCCGCTGGTTGGAGTCGTTCGAGACTTTTATTGAAGCCGTTGGGCTGGCCGACGCTAGCGACGCGCGAAGGCGGGCAATGCTTATCCATAGCCTGGGCTGTGAGGGCCAACGTATCTTTCGGACCCTCGGACCGGCCACGAAATTTGCGGACTGTGTTTCATTGCTCTCCGGACACTTCGCTGCTCCACAGAGCGTCATGGTACGGCGGATTGTCTTCCGGCAGCGTCGACAGCGGCCCGGTGAGTCGGTCCACCATTACGCCGCCGACCTCCGGGCCTAGCCAGCTTCTGCAGGTTCGGGATTTGGAAGACGAGATGATTAGAGACCAGCTAGCCGAACACACGACGGACCTTAAATTGCGAGAGAAGCTATTTTTATCGCCGGACGACACGCCACTGTCTCGGGCGGTGCAAATGGCCTTCCAGCTCGAGTCTGCGGTCCAGTTAGCGTCCCGGCTAGCCGCCTCGGACCCAGCTCCAGCCCTTCCCCACCTCGCCCCACATCGGCCTCCTTCATCTCATACGGTTGCTCTCACGGCCCCACCCCCCGACACCACTGCTCCTCTCGACGAGCCGGAGGTTAACGTCGCGGGACGTCGAGGCGCCACGAGGAGGCAACATTGTGGGAACTGTGGCTCTTCATCACACTGTACACGTGCGCCCGCGTGCCCGGCGCTAGGACAGAGATGCCAACGTTGTGGTAAGCTGAACCACTTTGCTAGAGTCTGCCGCTCTGCTCCTGCGCCTGTGGACCCCCCGCCCCACCTAACCAACGCGTCTGGCTCCGCCACCATCCACTCGGTGGGCGCCTGCACCAGGCCGTTCAAGTGGTGCTCGGTCGAGCTGGACGGCGTGTGTCTGTCACTGCTGCTGGACACCGCGGCCTCCAAGTCGCTCCTGAATGAGTCCACAGTCCGGCGACTTTTCCCACGTATGACAATTAAGCCTGGCACGGAAGACCTGTTCGGCTATGGACACACCAAAATCGACATGGTTGGCACAGCGACTTTTTCCGTGCGCTATGGCGCGAGAACTCTCCCAGCTTTCACCTTTCAGGTGTCCCGCAAGGGGCGCCAACCCCTCGGTTTCGACCTGTTCTGTGCCCTGGGCTTCTCTATTTCAGACAACATGGGTGCCACCGTGCTAACCGTTGCCACGCCCTGGCTGCACCGCTGGCCCTCGTTGTTCGCTGGACTGGGCTGCCTCACCGCCTTCAACCATCGGCCGCTCCTGAACCCGGAGGTGACCCCGGTCATCCAGCCTCTGCGCCGTCTGCCCCTCGCCCTACGTGCTGATGTTACAGCCGAGTTGCAGAAACTTCTGGACGCTGGCATCATCGAGCGGGTGGACGCATCGCCGTGGATCTCCAACCTGGTGGTGGCGCGGAAGAAGACGGGTGGCCTGCGCCCCTGCATCGACCTCAGACGGGTGAACAAAGCAGTAATCCCTGATAAATATCCTCTGCCCACTACAGAAGAGCTCTCGGCCAAGTTTCACGGCTCCACAGTCTTCTCAAGCTCGACCTCCGCCAGGGTTACCTGCAGGTCCCACTGCACCCAGAGAGCCGCAACCTCACCGCTTTTGTGTCGCACATGGGCGTCTTCAGGTACACCGCATGCCTTTTGGACTTAGCTCCGCCCCAGCTGCTTCCAGAAGATCATGGCCACCATCTTTGCCGGCATCCCTGGCGTGGTCGTGTACCTGGATGACATCGTGGTGCACGGTGCGACGGCAGCCTCACACGATGACCGCCTCACCAAGGTGCTTGAGGTGCTCACCCACCACAACCTCACGCTAAACGGCGAAATGCATCTTCTCCGTGCCTGTCATCGAGTTTGTGGGGTTTCGCCTGAACGCCGACGGCCTCAGCCCCTCCACTCGAACGTGGAAGCAATCCTGCGCCTGCCTGAGCCCTCCTGCCCGCACAGCTGTCTTCATTCCTGGGCATGACGGCGTTCTACCTGCGGTTTCTCCCGCACTACTCCCAGACCACGGCGCCATTACGCGCACTCCTCAAACAGGATGCTGCCTGGTCCTGGACACCCATGTGCTCCGCGGCGGTCCGCCAGTTGAAGACGCAGCTCACCTCGCCTCCAGTGCTCGCCCACTTCGACCTCCAGAGCCCTACGCTGGTGACCTGCGACGCGTCCAACGCGGCGATAGGGGCAGTCCTGTCCCAGCTGCATGGCGGGACTGAACGCCCCGTGGCGTTTGCCTCACGATCTTTGACTCCCACGGAGCAGAGGTATTCGGTGGGGGAGAGGGAGGCGCTGGCCTGCGTCTGGGCATGTGAACGTTGGCACATGTACCTCTACGGGCGGCACTTCACACTCCGGACCGACCACCAAGCACTCACAACCCTCCTGGCCACGACAGGGTCGGGACACAAACCGCTGCGCCTGTACCGGTGGTCAGAGAGGCTACAAGCCTACAACTTCACAACAGTGTTCACACCTGGCAGAGATAATGTTGTGGCTGATCTACTCTCAGGGCCACGCCCACCTCAGCGCCAGACACCACCCCGGATGGATCAGAGTCAGAGCTGATCCTCATGCTGCACGAGCCCCTCCGAACAACCGTCTCCCTGCAGGAGCTCCAGGCGGCCTCTGCGCAGGACCCTGTGCTTGTCCAGCTCCGCACGTTTATCCAGGAGGGCTGGCCTGCAAAGGTGCCAGAGGAGCTGGCGCCCTTCCACCGGTCAGAGACGACCTTTCCTGCTGGAACGGTGACTGCATCGCCCGGGGGTCTGCACGGTGGTCCCCAGCTCTCTACGAGCACGCATCCTGAACATGGCACCACGACGGTCACTTGGGCATCGTGAGAGTGAAGCAGCGTTGCAGGAGCCTGGTTTGGTGGCCAGGCATCGACAGGGACATTGAATCGATGGTGAAGGACTGCGCCGCCTGCCTGACCAGCGGTAAGACGGGCCCGCCCCCGACGCCGCCTTTGCAGCCCCTCCAATGGCCAGCGACGCCGTGGTCCCACATCCAGGTGGACATCTGTGGGGAGCTCCATGGCACTCCTCATCACCAGCGGTTCCTGTTGGTGGCCTACGACCTCCACTCCAAGTGGCCGGAGGTCCTCCCCGTGGGGTCAGTAACCACACAACACATCACTGACTTTCTTTCCTCCCTGTTTGCCCGCTGGGGTGTGCCAGACACCGTGACCACGGACAACGGGCCCCAGTTCCTCTCGGCCGACTTCGCTACCTTCACAGGGGAGAGAGGGATGAAGCACATCAGGACGGCCCTGTACCACCCGCAGGCCAACGGGGGGGTGGAAAGGTTCAACCAGACCCTCAAGAACGGCCTGAGAGCACATCTGGCCGAAGGTCTCCCATTCAGCACAGCCCTGCAGAACACACTACTGCACTACAGAGCTACGCCACATGCTACCACAGGTAGCTCTCCAGCCCTTCTGATGCTAGGACGGGAACTCCAACTTCCCATGGACCGACTACGGCCTCCCAGGGGAGATCCTCCAGGCCCTCCTGCAGCAGGACCCTCTGTCGGCGACATGGTGGCAGAGACGCAACGCCGGATGAAGCACCGCTACGACAGGGCGCGTCGAGTGAGAGGACACACACTCAAGGTGTCAGACTGGGTCCGTATCCGCCGGCCCCACCGGTCCCACAAGCTGCTATCCTTCTGGTCCTCACCCCAACAGATAGTAGCACAACTGGGCCCAGCTACGTTCCGCTTGGCTGACGGCTCCCGTTGGCATGCCAGCCGCCTTAGGCGCGTCAACCCACCGTCAGCACAAGAACAGGCCGCCGCGGCTGATCCGCGCCATACTGCCGGGGACTGGGATTTCCCTCCGGTAGCCCCAGGAATTCCACCCGAACCCGAGGTGCCGGGTGATGCCATCGGACCAAGGCCCCGCCCTGTTCGGGCTCGTCGGCAGCCCATGTACCTCAGGGACTATGTTCTCGTTTCAGGCTTAGGTTAGCGCATAGCTGGCGGAGTGGCAGAATGAACCGCATGGCTATGCGAGTAAACAAGTAGTCTACCCTGTTTACCCAGATAGGTTGGCCACGTTCTGGCCTTAAAGTTGTGTGCTGTTGATGTTTGATTGTTTTTTGCACTTTAATAAAAGGGGGGGTGAATGTGGCATGTAACCATAGCCACAGGGTTAGTTACGACGGCGTGACGTCACGGCCGTAAAGTGTGGATATAAAAAGGTGACCACTGACAATAAACGGCAGTGAGCACAGAGTCAGACTCCCCGCGTCTTATTAAACATAACAGTAGGGCTCTCCCTGCAGCTGCCCACCTGTTGGTCGTTCTGTAATTATTGCTTTAAAAGGACTCCCAGCCCGACCACTCATTGTCGGGTCATTGTTTGCTTCTGTCATGTTAGTTGCAGTCACGGATTCTGTTGGTTTGTGTTTATCGCTTTGTTTTTGCTTATGCCATGCTTTTGTTTGCTACTTTGGATTCGTTTTGTTTTCCAGACTTTGTGTGTTCTGGATTTCGTTTCCTTAGTATTTTAATACAATTTGTCAAGTTCACCCTGATCCCTCCTGCCTGCTCTTTGGAGCACCAACACCACGCAACGTGACATCGATAAACTTGGCTCTGATAGGATCACTGTTTTCCTTCATTTGAAGATGCAAAAGAGCTTTCCTCTGATTGGCAGTTGGCGATATCTCTTGCATCTTGTGGCGGCCATGTCGCGAATTGATCTAGGAACGTCCTGAAGGGCAAGCCTGTACTGTATAGGCATGTGAGGCTGCGCACACACTGTCATCACAATGAATAACATGAATAGTCATAGCGCACTCTGCGGATTGCTACCACCGCAATCAAGTGGTGTGGATCAAAAACCAAGGCTCCATACTTTTGTTAACAGTACAGCCGTGGCGTAGGTCTGTGGCGTAGGTTTTCATTCCGATTGCACAAATAAGTGCCACCGGCACAAATACCGAGCCACTACTTCCACCTCCCACTTTTGTTGATCCTTAAGTTCTCCAGTCCAAACATTGACGCTTCTCTTTTTGTACAATCGGTTACTAAATTCCCAGATCCGCCAGCAAGTTGTACACTGACTCGGCATGGTGGCTCCCATTGTCTTTGGGGGGTGGGGTGTTATGACAGCGACACACTCACACATATCAGGTCGGACTCATGTGCGCACGACGCAGCGCAAGTTTGCCGGCGCCCCCTTCAAGGCTTTTTTCATCTCCGTCGCTTCAGTGGAGCCGGGCCTTCGTCAAACTGGCACGAGACGCACTGGGCCCCCGGGTAGGATAGGCCCGGCTGAGAAAACGAGGAGCCAGATGAACAAATGAGATAGGACTGCCACCACTCTCAGGCAGCCTATGGGATAACAGGCCCCCACCCCCTCAGCCCCGCCCCTCCCACCCAAACCACAACACTTAAATGATAGTGCCACACAGTACAGGCGGCGCAGGAGCAGTTGCATGTTTTCGTTCTGGTGTCTTGTGTCACTCTTTTCTCTGGGGGGGGTCGAAGAGGTTGGAGGGGAGGGGGGGCATTTCCGAGTCACATGGGGGCAGCTCGATCTGTTACATAAATGCAGGCCGTCCACAGCCCTGCAGTCTGCTCGCATCAACTCTGCTCAGCGCGCAGCCATGTGGCTTTGAAAAAACAACTTGTGATGACATTAGTGGCGGCCAAGGAGAGACATCTTCACTCGGCTACGCTGCCAACCCTCACAGCTCACACTGACCTCTTAAAGGTGAACAAAACAACAATGCCGAGGCCTGGCTGTATTAGCTCGTATTAAAAATGTCCCCTCGCACAGATTGTCTCTCATTCCAAATCTATTCTCAACATATTGCAACTTTTTTTTCACTAAGAAATCCAACATAGGTTAGAACTTTTTAATAAATAAATCAATAAAAATCTGCTTTATTCACCTATTCTTTTTTACTCTTCTCTCATAACATTCAGACTTTTCTCTGGAAGAAATTTGTCTCTCAAATATTTCAACATTTTCAAGCAATAACGAAACAAATGTATGTATCCATCCATCCATCAATCCATTTTCCGATCCGCTTGATCCTCACAAGGGTTGCGGGGGGTGCTGGAGCCTATCTCAGCTGTCTTTGGGCAGTAGGCGGGGACACCCTAAACTGGGTGCCAGCCAATCGCAGGGCATACAGAGACGAACAACCATCCATGCTCACAATCACACCTAGGGACAATTTAGAGTTTTCAATCAACCTGCCATGCATGTTTTTGGAATGTGAGAGGAAACCGGAGTACCCGGAGAAAACCCACGCAGGGGAAAACATGCAAGCTGGAGCTGGAATTGAACCCGGGTACCTCTGCACTGTGAAGTCGACGTGCTATCAACAACATTGTTTACATTAATGTAATAAAGGGTTTGGTAATGAAAAATGCTTGCAATATCATATGTTATTATGGATTACATATGACACTCTGAGATTCTGGTTCAGACTTTGGCAAGCATCATGGAACTTGACATGCTTGATTTGCTTTTTGCGGGTCACATAAAATGATGTGGCTGGCCAGATCTGCCCCCCGGTCCTTGACTTTGACACCTGTGCGCTAACCAGTCAACCACCGGGCCGCCACACTAAGCCACTACATTCGGACTTTTCCGAAGATATTTTATTTCATGCTCATTGCATTTTTTTTTCTTGGATAAACATTTTTAGCAGAGTGCATACCTTTCGTAATCTTACAACTTTATTCTTGTCATTTTAAGAATTCATTCTGGCCATAAACTAATTGTCGTTTAAGATTATTTTCATTCTGTTTTTCAGGACAAAATGTGGCTTTTTGTCAATGATAAAAATGTTTTACTCATGAATTATAATTTTATACTCCTTAACTTTAAGTTACATTTAAGAATTTACTTTTGTCTTTATTCTCGTAACATTAGGATTTTTTTCGTGTACTTTTATGATTTTTCCTTGAAGAAACACAACTTTATTCTCTTCTCTTAGATAGATACTGCAGACCCGTGTTTTCCAGCCAAGCCAAAGCACTTACTTTACATGTTAACCATCCTGGCTGTCATTTGTTGCGGGCATTTGTAAATGGGCGAGAGGAAAAAAAAAACTTTTATGTAGTATATGAAAAATACTTTTTCAGACCAATTAAGTGAAATTGCGTCACCTCCCGGTGCACACCTGATGATCTTGCACGACACGCAAAGGAGCCACGGCATAGTGGTTGGGATTTACTGAGACAGAGACATCAATAAAAGACAGAGGGAGCAGGCGCTATACACATGACCGTTTAAAAAACAAAAAAAACCCCAAAAAAACAACCACAAAAAAAAGAGCATCTGTTTTACATGTCACCCCAAAATATAACCTTATGAATATTTAAGAGTGCCGTTTGGCTGTCACATGTTGCCAGACCTTGGATGGCGAGCAATGTCAAAGCATGTCTTACAGGAGAAAGGCTGCAGGCGCTTCAATCAATAGTTATCAACATGAAGCACACTGTCCCAAAGCGAGAACAGCCCGAATTATCTGAGGACACCACGGCGACCGGCTCTGTTGTCATTGCTGGGAATCTGCTGCTGGTTTGGTTTGAAGCGACGCTGACTTTTTGAACGTTCAGAGAGTGAGACACCAGTTCAATGACTGAATGACTGGCCACAAAATTGGGTACATCTGCACCATCTTAAGATTGACATTGAATATTTTCAATTCTCAGGCCAGTCTAATAAAAGATGAATTTTGACTGACCCCGTCAGGATATTTTTCATTTAACCCTCTGTTAGCATCGACGACATTCCCTGGTCATTCTGGTGCAAGGATGTTTGATGATCCAAAAGTATTTGAAAGAGCTACATATCAAATGAAACTGTTTAGCATGACGTTTTACGTTCACATGAGGCTGTTTTATACTGGAATGGCGTTGACAAATTGACATGAGAAACCTCTTCTTTTCTGGGTCAAAACTTAAAATCACTTGCGGTTTTCGCTATTTTGGTCAGGGCTTTATTTTGCAAGCGTTCAATCTTCACTTCTTGTTTAGATTGGGCAGGTGTACCTAATGAAGTCTAATGGCAATTGATATTTAAGCAGAGTGGCATTTGTAGAAGACAATTCAATCATTTTTTCGTCCTTTAATTTTTTTCCCCAATACATTCAAGATGACATCTATGTCATTCATTTTCATCTGCTTATTCAAGCAGGCATTTGGGTAATCCAACAAGACACATATATTTTAACTATTGTTTCTAATCAAAACTTTACCAACTACTTTTGTAGCCACGCACACATTTCACTAATGGATTTTATTCTAATAGAGCAGTTATTTCTGTATTTTAACCCTTTCATGATAAATTAGACACATTTCTAGATATTTTTTAAAATAATACTTCATAAAAGGTTGTGTTGACACTCATACATTGTCATTCAATTCATTGTATTTCCTCTAATCTCATTCGATTTATTATATCAAATTGGTATGTAGATGACAAAAATATCAAATGACATTTTTATGGTCAGTACAGAGTGAAAAGGTTAACGCCGGCTATGTTTCTGTCTAACGCCGCAATTGAAAGTGGGGATGTTCATGTCAGTATCATGTTTCATTAAATCACTGCGACCTGCTCGTGCTAATTGTCCATCACAGCCAGCCACTTCCACTCACTGTCGAGGAACGCTCACTCAAAGTGACGTTGACTTTGAGTGTCTCCAATGTTCACTTAGCAGCCATCTGTGTCGTTTGGAGGAGGCAAACATTTTGGAAGTAGCAGCGGGGAGAAAAGCAGCGTTGAAAGTTGGAGGGAGGGGGAAGTTACATTAAAAAAATAAATAAAAAAGCCAAACACGTGCTTATTTGTCCCTGCGGGATTGCACATGTCCAACTCCCCAGCACTCACTCCAGCAGCATCCCCTGTCTTCTTACCGGCGGTGCTCGCTACGCCACATCTCCTCCGTCTCATGGAGAGGGCAGGCTGCGAGGCGACGAGTCCTGCAGGCCCATATGGCTTTTCTTGGGACTGGAAACTACTCAAACAGCACTGTACGAGCCTCTCGTTTTGTTGCTTCTTCTCAGACGAAACTGATACAAAGATGCTGATAGGATGTTACCATCTCCGCATATTTTCGGTTCGGCATTTGGAAATTTGCATAGTCCCTATTTTTGGGACTATTTCTTTTTCTTTTTCTTTTTTTGGGTACTCATCCTCTCTTATTTGCTCAACTCAACTGTACTTATAGAGCACTTTCAAACAGCCATCGCTGCATACAAAGTGCTGTACATGGAGCAATTTAACATATACAACAAACAGTAAAGCAAATCGGTAATAAAGATGGTAGAAAGCACCGAACAGCAAAACCAAGAACAAATCTAAGTCATGCTGAGTCAAATGCCAAAGAATACAAGTGAGTTTTGAGGCGGGTTTTGAAGATGGGCAGCGAAGATGCTGAAAAACTCATTTGTTTGCTGTTTTTGCCTTCGGGTCAAAGTAAGACATGTCTATAGCAAATATGTGATCATAAGTCTTTCTTTGGTGCCAACTTGTGGACTCTTTGTTGCTGTTGTGGTTAGGTTTCATTGACCGAGTTTTTTTTTTCGTCCGGGTTTGACATGTCACTTAATTTAAAACCCTTGTGTTACAATTTCTACAATTTTTGTCATCTTTAAATCAAAGACAAAGCATAACAATTGTGTGATATGAAATATTCCAATTCATGTTTTATTTATATAGATATATTTTAAGTTTTGGTCATAGCACAGTACCGCTTTTATTGTCCATAGAGGGCAAAAATACAAATAAAAAAACAAGAACTATATACGTATGTATACCGCTGATGCCACTGAACATGTTGAGTGGTTGACAGTAAAATAAATATTCAGGAATAATACTTTTACAATTTTTGTAAAATTGTATGTTGTGTGATATAAAATTATTTACATCGACTGCAGAACAAGGGTTGTGGAATTTTGATTTTTGCAACAGGAGTTCGCCGCATTCTTCTTAGACACTTGTTGTCATCAAGGGTTATTGAGGATCATGCTAGGGTAACATTTGAGCATTTTATGGTCACCGTGACGATGGCCAGATACAAGCCAGACACTAAACCGCCATCTGTTCATTTGACTTTTGAGGGATCCCTTCCCGAATATGACAGCAAGTGAGGCTACGCTGTCCATGCTCCTGGATGGAAGATGTAAATATTATCATTACTCCATGTGTCTGAGCGGATCTGCACCGAAGCCTCTCACTCTCTCTCTACTTAACTCCCACAATCACATCCCCTTCATCACGCTGCAAACATTTGGTCTTGATCTGATCTTGCGCACTGCAATATTAAAGTTAGTGCTGTCAAGCGATTAAAAAAATTGAGAGATTAATTAATTAGGATCTGTAATTAATTGACCTAATTAATGTACATTTTAATCTCATCTAAAAAGTGCAGAGAAACCCCATATTTTCATTTTAATTCATCACATTGAGGCAGATCAACAGACAAAAAAAGTGGCATTATAAAATCTTTCATTGTTTGTAAACAGACTTGAACAGCAGTACGAGCCATTCACTTGCTGCTGTAGTTGAGACTAGCCCCAAGTCTACCTGCAACCTTTAGTTTCGACAACCAGGGTGAATATCACCGTTTTGTTTGTTTTTGTAAATCTCCAAAGAACTACAAAATAAAAATGAAATAGAACATCAGGTCCATAAAAAGTGCTTAGGTTAACATATCAAAAACAGTAAGAACACCTTTCTGAGCAATACAAGTACTCAACACGGAACTTGCTTCAGATAATAAACAAAACAGACGCTTAAAGCACACACTTCAGTAATAACACTGTTCATCATGACAAAATAAAGTGCTGAAATAAAAATCAACCACTTCTGGTAGGCTACTGAGGACACAGCAGCAATGCTGACTTCATGCCTCGTACAGGTGTTCTCCTCGAGTTTAGTTTGGCGAAGAGCTTTGGTATGGCTCGCGATATTGTTAAAGCTTTCGGTGCTAAAGCAAGCTGTGGCTGCACTCGCGATTGGGTGCTTTGCATAGATGTGGTCGGCTAAACTTGAGCTGCTTCGGTGGTAAGCAAACTCCTTCTTACAAATTAGGCACAACACTCTACATTTGTCAATCGTGCCATCAGGGCGTTTTTGAAAAGTACATTTTCCATTCAGTGTGTCGAGAAATCTGACATGCTCCTCCATTGTCACCGCTCCTCTCCTGACTGCTGCTTACTTAGCCCACCCAACTCCATTGGGAGCCAATCAGCTTATGGTAAATAAGCCCAAACATAATGACAGACAATCAATGTCCTCAGGCTGTGACTGACAGTTGTTTCTTCACCCTCAACTACTCAAACACAGGAAGCCAACACATGAAAAGGGATATTATAAAAAGGCAAACCCCCTACAGAAACAATAAAGTTAAGATTAAAATTTAGAATAATGCGATTAATTAGAGGTGTCAATTTAGCACGTTAATTGCGAATAATTAGTTACAGTCATATTTAGCGCATTATGTTTTTTAAAGTGCTGGGTTTTTTGGAGCAATCGTCCGACCGCCATCCTCTGCCCACACGCATTGACGACAATGCAAACGTTTTGCAATGAAGGCGCTGTTTGGTGTATGTGTTTCAAATTTGAGTTGCTGATGGTGTAGTTGTACACACACCGGACTTGTGTACGGCCAGCGTGACGGTGTGAATGGTCCTTTGTCTCTGTATATCCCCTGCGACTGACTGGCGACCAGTTCAGATTGTAGTCTGCCTTCCGCCCGAAGTCAGCTGGAATAGGCTCCAGCAACTCCCCCTGACCCTGTTCCGGAATAAAAGATGTTGTAAATGGATGGATGGATGGATGGAAGGCTGGAGCGATGGGTGGATGGGGTCAAATTGGTTAGCAATCGGACCAAACATCCAAAGGTTTGTTTGCCTGTGAAATGGCCAAATAAGCAGACTTCCTGTTCTTTCTGTTTCAGGCATGGCGTTAGGTTTCAGCACCTGTGAGTGGAATTTTATGGGCAGAAACTTTTTGAGAATACATTTTCAATTAAAAGAAAATGAGGCTATAATAATAATGTGGGGAAAAAATAATCTGAATCTGAATCTCTGAATCTGGCCAAATATGCTAAAACCACACATTCCATCTGCGGTAGTTGGAGCCACTCTCACATTACATCAACTACTGTACAATAAAATGAGCCATTAGGACCTAACACATACACACAGATTTGTTGTTATGCAATTAAAGGAGACCAATAGTGCATTTGGACCGAACATTGATAAGTCTCAATTATTTATTTTAAATTTTTCATTTGAAAAATACAAGTTCATTCTTGTGTGATTACCACCCTTTTTGTTTCTATGACAAATACCACTTCATTCTTCAACCACAATAATCATTTTTTTTTAAATTCCGAACTGCGTAGCTTTTTTACATATGAAGGCACTTCGATTCTTTTCTTGAGTCTTGTCAGATCGCACAGGTGTCAGTGTGTGTAGCTTAAGCCATAAGGAGAGAGAGAGAGAGAGAGAGAGAGAGAGAGAGAGAGAGAGAGAGAGAGAGAGAGAGAGAGAGAGAGAGAGAGAGAGAGAGAGAGAGAGAGAGAGAGGTAAGCATCCAGAAAGGAGGAGAAAGAGTGAGGAACTCTCATCATCCGCATTACAAATGTTGCACATGAGCGCCGAGTGTGTAGGGATGATCGCGCTCCCTCACGTTCATTTCATTCCGCTTGACCATATTCTCACATCTCAACTCTTGGATGAGGGTCTCTTGCCAGAGGAGGATTTCTGCCCCCCCCCCTCCCTCACCCCCTTGTTCTTCCTTTTTATTATTTAATAAGACTTTGTGCATGCTCAGAAAGCTGGTGGAACAGAATCCAGACACCAGCCAGAATGTGAGGAAGGAAAACTGAAGCCAAAAGAAAGTCTAACGTGTTGTTTTGGGGTTTTGAAGTGTATCCATGGTACCCAGGGGTCCGGGACTTTTAGAATGGAGGTGGTGTTCTACGCCTCAGATTGGGAAGGGGACCTAGAGAGGAACATTTAAGACGAGAAATGCATTTGCCACTTCTCCAGGTGGGTTTTTTTTCAATTCTTGACATAATAATTAAGAACAGAACTTATTGAAATGGACATGTTCTGTAAATGCAAATAGACTGTGGGAATGTAACATTATATTGTATTGAAAGCAAAAATCAGATCATAAAATATCAAAATAATATACTGCCATACATAAGCTATTCAATATATATCTAGTGAGATAAATACAAAAAATGTATTTCAAATTACAATTTTTATTTTCAGAGGTGTTGAAGCGCACCGCATCACACCGACAGCTCAAATGTTCCTGTGCTTATTTCGAACATGCGTGAGGCAAAATGTAAACGCCTTTGTTTTTGACACATACGATCTCTCAGACAGATCCATGTGATCCGCATGAAGTGTGATTGTTATATGACTGAATATTTTTTTTTCTGGAATTGTTCCCATATGACACAACATTTTGGATGTAATTCACTACCAAGTGATGTAGCAATAGTGCAGTTTAAATAAATCAAATCTCTCCTTGCACTTGTTCAGAATGACATCAGTACATTATACACAATAAATGTGGAATTTGAATGGAAGTATTCTTAGCGAGGCAGCCCCTCGTGCCATGCCATCCTGAGGCGCACTTACCCACCATTGGTGCCATCTGTCTCCACGAGGCCAAAGCCTTCCCCAATGTAGGCAGTGCTGGATCATGAAAGGCTGTGCCGGAGTTGGGGGAGGGCGGGTCACGGCAGAGCCTCTCCTGTTCCCTCAGATGGCAGGGGAGATGGCACATCCCACGCCGGGGAGCGCAGGGCGCCATGAACTCAGGGTTGGGGGGTATCGTTGCATCGAAGAGACTGTGAAGAGAACAAAGGTCAAACATTTTTGGCAACTGACAAAAAGTTACGCACGCTACCAAAGGATATGACCACTTTCGGCACCCTTTATTTGGTGCCATTTGCAGCAGAATGGTACTAAAAGGAGACGCTTGAGCCAGCCATGGGCAAGCCTCTTTGTGCTTAGGGGGCTACATTTATATTTAAAACGAAGAGATGTGCTATGTCATTTATTGAAATTCATTAACTGAGTGTTCAAAATACTATTAAATTGCAGGACTGATGATCAATTTAATTACAGTTAATTAATCCATTAGTGGCACGTTGGCAGACTGGTTAGCAAAGTTCAGAGGTCATATCCAGCCTCCAGCCTTCCAATGAGCAGTTTGCGTGCTTGCTGGGGTTTTCTGATTCTGTTTACCAAAGAGGGCGGCCCGGTAGTCCAGTGGTTAGCACGTCGACTTCACAGTGCAGAGCTACCGGGTTTAATTCCAGCTCCGTCCTCCCTGTGTGGAGTTTGCATGTTCTCCCTGGGCCCGCATGGGTTTTCTCCGGGTGCTCCGGTTTCCTCTTACATTCCAAAAACATGCATGGCAGGCTGATTAAACACTCTAAATTGTCCCTAGGTGTGAGTGTGGGAGTGAATGGTTGTTCGTCTCCGTGTGCCCTGCAATTGGCTGGCAACCTATTCAGGGTGTCCCCCACCTACTGCCCGAAGACAGCTGGGATAGGCTCCAGCACCCCCCGCGACCCTTGTGAGGATAAAGCGGATCGGAAAATGAATGAATGAATGTTTACCAAAGACACGCATATTGAAGATTAAATGGTTCGTAGGTGTGAATGTGAGTGGTTATTTATCTATAGGTATATGTGCCCTGCGATTGGCTGGCGACCAGTCTAGTGTGTTTCTCGTTCTCGCCCGAGTTAAGCTACTTGATAAGATTATGCAGTACAGAAAATTGATGGGTGGATCCATTAGGACGTTCAATGTCATACTTATTTATTTATTTTATGGAGTAGACGTGTGGCTACAGCACAAGGCAGTTACACTTCCTGTCCCTCATGTTACCTGTGGGAACTGTCTATGCATCGGTACCAAATTGAAAAATTCCAATATGAACGCATGTCGTATGATATCACTTGCGCTCTAAGGTTCTAACCTGTCTGTTGGTGAGCTGAACTGCACTGCTGATTGAACATGTAGCTACAAAGAGATTGTACTACTGTAACGGATGCCAACTTGCGACATTTGTAAAGCCTCACTTCTTCCTTCAGAAGAGAGTGCTCGCCGCTAAAATGGTGGTCAGAGGACTCAATTCCAAACACTGACGTTCACTTTTAACTGAGTGAGTTCAACCAGGTTGGTTGAACCCACTCAGTTTTAAGGGAGGCAGTTCAGTGTCATGTCATGAGCCGCTGCTCATTCTGCGCCCGTACAGCTTTTTATTACAGACAGACTCTTGCCGTCACTTGAAAATGGCGGCTCTTCCTCCACCCTAGCTTTCAACTTATGAAACCTTGTACAAAATTCAGGGCCGATTGCCTACAGACAAAATTTCGGAAATAGAATTACAGACTTACAGTTTGGCCAGACACTCCAGAAAGCCAACTATTTGCAAACAAGCAATTAAAAAGACCCTGTTCCATAACCTGTCCCTCTTCGATGGAAAGCAAGGACCCGAACATCAAGTAGAGGCAGGAAAATCAAGACTCTCAATCATGACTTTCTATTTTATCCATTTCATTCAGATAGTCCAGCTGAATTTCAAAACTTCCAGAACCCGAACCAAGTCCTTAACGCTACAGCCGACACCAACTTCCTTTCTTTGAGCAGCGGACGAGAGACAAATCCACCAAATGGTCGCCAGTTCAATCGGTGAGTTGAGGAATTGGGCACAGGCACGAGATCCTATCCTTGCCTGGTTTGAATGATTTGATTCTGTTTTCCTCTCTCCGCAGACTCTAGTTGAAAAGCTAGCGAGGGCAACATGAGCTGGAGTTTCCTCACTCGTCTGCTTGAGGAGATCCACAACCACTCCACCTTTGTCGGCAAAGTGTGGCTGACTGTGCTTATCATATTTCGAATCGTGCTCACAGCCGTCGGAGGGGAGTCCATCTACTCAGATGAGCAGACCAAGTTCACTTGCAACACCAAGCAGCCGGGCTGTGACAATGTGTGCTATGATGCCTTTGCACCCCTCTCGCACGTACGCTTCTGGGTCTTCCAGATCATCATGATCTCCACACCCTCCATTATGTACATGGGCTACGCAATCCACAAAATTGCTCGCTCGTCTGAGCAGGAGCGGCAGAGGGGGCACAGGATCCGCAAAAAGATGCCGCCTCACTCAAGATGGAGGGGAAGCCGCCATCTGGAAGACGTCTTGGAGGGGGAGGATGACGACGCCGAGCCGATGATCTACGAAGAGACGCTCGAGGGTCCGGAGAGCAAACCTGAGCTAGTTAGCAGCACTTGCAAAAACCAGCTAAAGCATGATGGTCGCCGAAGAATCCTTCAAGAGGGGCTGATGCGGATCTATGTTCTCCAGCTCTTGTCACGAGCCATCTTTGAGATTGCTTTCCTTGCGGGACAGTACCTCCTGTATGGCTTTCAAGTTAGTCCTTCCTTTGTGTGCAACCGGGTCCCCTGTCCACACCGGGTGGACTGCTTCATCTCCAGGCCCACTGAAAAAACTATCTTCCTTCTCATCATGTATGTGGTAAGCTGCCTCTGCCTCATCTTGAACGTGTGTGAGATGCTTCACCTGGGAATCGGCACTTTTCGAGACACACTGCACCTCAAGAGGAATCGGGGTCGGCGGAGCTTCGGCTGCCCATTCTCCCGCAACATCCCGGCCTCCCCTCCCGGATACAACCTTGTGATGAAGACAGACAAGCCTAGCAGGATGCCGAACAGCCTCATCACAACCCATGAGCAGAACATGGCCAACGTGGCCCAGGAGCAGCAGTGCACGAGCCCAGACGAGAATATCCCCTCCGACCTGGCGAGCCTTCACCGCCACTTGCGCGTGGCCCAGGAGCAACTGGACATGGCCTTTCAAACGTACCAAACAAAAAACCACCAGCAGACCTCCAGGACCAGCAGTCCAGTGTCTGGGGCAACTATGGCGGAGCAAAACCATGTCAACACAGTCCAGGAGAAACAAGGGGCCAGGCCCAAGTCGGCCACAGAGAAGGCTGCCACCATTGTAAAAAACGGAAAAACTTCGGTCTGGATCTAGACATGTTTAAACAGTGATATCTTAACCCTTTCAGGGACAGCGGTTACCACAGTGGCAGGGACAGCGGTTACCACAGTGGACAGCTTATCATGTTATGTTACAGGGTGCATGAAAGGGTTAAAGACTCTGCACATGAAGACGTGCGTTACTTTGGACAACAATCAGACCATTTAAAGCAGGGGTGTCAAACTCATTTTTGTCACGGGCCATACTGTTGTTACGGTTTCCCTTGGAGGGCCGTTAAGGAATCTTGGGAAACCATATAAATGTTTAATCACCTCCACATATTACATATTCAGTGCAAAAAAAAATGGTGGATAACTAGTTTTAAAATCAGAAGTCAAGAATAATAACTGTTATTCTGGATTACATGTGACAATTTGAAATTTTGGTTCAGACTTTAGCAAGCGTCATGGAACTTGGCATGCTTGATTTGCTTTTGCGGGCCACATAAAATGATGTTGTGGCGGGCCAGATCTGGCCCCCGGGCCTTGACTTTGACACCCATGATTTAAAGGATTGCAGAACAGTGTGGACACATACGCACACACACACACACACACACACACACACCAAGAAACTGTTGAAAATTGTCTTTGTTACCTTGCAGTGTCATTTTGTGCTTTAACATACGCCCAGTTAGTTGCGCCTCTAACTCGACTAATTCATCAAAAGAGAAACCAAGAGTGTTCCAAGTTATTTATTGACTGTGGTCAAACTGGATTTATAAGCTGATTTCTTGGAAGGATGACTGCTGATTGTTGGCTATATTAATAAGAATGGCTTTTGTTTCGATAGTATGGACAGTATGAATGGGTGTTGCTGGAAGCAGATTAAATGTGAAATGTTTTGATAAGGAATCATCACGTTCCTTGAATGCTCTCCTGCTCACAGATCTGTTCATTTTCAGTCATCGCATGTTTAATTAAAAAAAAAACAAATCAAATCAACATCACATTTTATAGGTAAGAGAAATTGTTATTTTATATTATACTTATTTTTTGTTATCTAGAGACGATGCATGCTTGATATAGGTTACAATAGAAACCCCACCTTTAGCGATGAAACTACAGGTATGTGTTTAGGCATGTTGAGTTCTGAAAATGAGTGTTTTTAAAATGGATTTTAATGTTTAATCCTGCCTTCACTTTTATCATTCATCAAAGTGCCTCAGACTTTTCAAGACTGTTCTTGTATTTTATTCTGGAAAAGAAAATAAAGGTATTGGTCAACTCTTGTGTTTCATACAGTCATTTATGAGCCATAAGCGTTTGTGACAATGCGACAATTTCAAAAAGGGTTGACTCACAGGTCAGAGGCTGAGGCTTCAAATCTCGGCTCCAACATGTCTGTATGGTGTTTGCATGTTTTTCCGATGCTGAGTAATGCAATCATTACCATGAGCCTCTGACTGACTAGCAAGGTGAGACAAGGCTAGTGCTACTATTAGCCCAAAGTGCAAAGAAAACAGAGAACACCCTTATATGAACAGTGAAAAACATCAGGTGTGTTTTCAGTTGTGGAGGCAACATGAAGCTGCTGAATTACACTTGTCGATTACAGTGCCACAGATTGGTCAGACTGGCAAATCATCATCATCTTCGTCATCATCATTGCAATTCACTTACAAATGACCCTTAATGTCTATGATCTTGTGGTGATGCCGTCACATCATAGGTGCATTGTTGCGCTGTGACAGCAATAAGAACTTATTGTGAGAGAAGTAAATACTTCACAAATGGGATAAGTACAAATTACTTTGTCAACCACATGAGCCGCACAGTATGTATACAGTATGTAGAATGGCACTGTTACCACATACACACACACAAAATGCTTGACTGTATCAGCAATCTCAAAAGTCATATTTTTATGATGACTCAGCTGTTATACATAAATAGAAAGACCACTATTTTTCCCACATATAATACATTTGTATAAAAGATTTGTCCTCTCAGTATGAGCATGACGTCTCTGATCCACCGGTGAAAGGACACTTTGATTCTCTCCTCTTTCATCTCAAACTGCTTTAAACAACAAAGCGTATGAGGGGAAAAGTGGTTAGGACTGCACGACTGTACGTGTTTTATGTTATGTGTTTATTATTTTACTTTATGTTAACTGTTTTGTTACAGCTGCCGCTGTTGTGAAAGCGCTATATAAATCAGCATGTATTGCATAGTATTCACATACACACACACACATATATATATATATATATATATATATATATATATATATATATATATATATATATATATATATATATATATATATATATATATATATATATATATATATATATATATATATATATATATATATATATATATATATATATATATATATATATATATATATATATATATAGCGGCTGGATAGCTCAGTTGGTAAGGCATCGGTTTGGCATACGGGAGACGGTGGTTCGAATCCCGCTTGGGCAAAAATGAGCACATAACACCATCCAGTGTGGGTCCTTGGGCAAGATCCTTCACGCTAATGCCTACCTCATACAATGATGAGAGACAATAAAATGAATGACATGCCGGCTCAGACGTCGCCCGGCCAAACAAGGTCTGCGTCAGGTGCTGGGGAACCAGAGCACTTTGATGAAAAATGGGCTACTGGAACAAAGCGGAGATGGGCGAGATGCGATAACATGGCTCTGTTGGAATGCTACTACTCAAGCAACCCTAGTCAGAGGGGTTACATGCAGAGAATGCAGGCTGAATGGTTACTTCGAAACCCACAGTCACGGTTGACCACGAAACAACTAGTAACTCAGTGTTCCAACATCCACAAACGGCAATTGCTGTCACAACTTGAGATTGATGAGGTACAACGCAGGTTCCATGGTGAAGGGCCCCAGGCTGCCAGATCAGAGGAGGAGGTCATACCAGAGATTGGGAGGCAAGCCCCAATGAATGCAGATGATGAGATTGGGAGGCCAGCCCCAATGAATGAAATGCTGAGCAAGGCAGCAACTGACCTGAAAGCTAAGATAATGGCGAGGATGAAAGCTGGGCAACCTAGAAACCGATTACAACGGCTATGTGAAGTACCACCTGAAAGTCTCATGGAAAGTGTGAATGCAGCACTGAGGCGATTCCTACCACAACGATCACGAAACCAATGAGCTGATATACGCTTCAGCATCAGTGATCCTAGAAATCCTTGGCTATCGGAGCAACTATGAGACACGTTACCCACCATGGAAAAAGACGGTTGGAGGCTAAGATCAAGGCGGCTCGGAAAGATGTGAGTCAATTGACGGAGGCCCAGAGAGGTGTGATGAAAAGGCCGATACCTGAGAGGTACACCCAGATGACCATACCTGAAGCACTCGAAACTGCCAAACAAAGGCTCCAAGCCTTGTCCAGTCGCCTAAAGAGGTACACGAAAGAGAATGAGGCCAGGCGAATAAACAGGCTGTTCGCAACACAACCTGCAAAGTGTGCGCTCAGTGGCAGGGTCCTAACAGCAGAGCTGACCCACCAAGACTGGAAACTGAAAGGTACTGGAAAGGAATATGGGAGAGGAGGCTGCACATAACAGCAGTGCACAATGGCTGGTGACCCTGAGAGAGGAGCACAGCAACCTCCTGAGCAGAACCCAGTTACCATAACAGTGGCAGACATACAGGAAAGAGTCTCAGATATGAAAAACTGGACAGCACCAGGCCCGGACATGGTCCACACCTACTGGCTAAAGAAACTCAAAGCACTCCATGAGCGCCTAGCAACACAAATGAACCAATTGCTGAAGGATGGGACTCACCCAGGATGGCTAACTGAAGGGCGAACGATCCTGATCATGAAGGATCCCTCAAAGGTACAGTCCCATCCAACTATCGGCCAATAACCTGTCTCTCCACAACATGGAAGCTCATGTCAGGCATCATAGCGGCTAAGATAAGTGGACACATGGATCAATACATGAGCGAAGCACAGAAGGGCATTGGTAGAGATACCAGAGGAGCCAAACATCAGCTCCTGGTTGACAGAACAGTCGCACAAGACTGCAGGTCCCGACATACCAACCTGTGCACAGCCTGGATTGATTACAAGAAAGCCTACGACTCGATGCCACATACATGGATCACTGAATGCTTGGAGTTGTATAAGGTGAACAGGACCTAAGAGCCTTCGTTGCAAACTCGATGAGGATGTGGAAAACCACACTTGAAGCCAATGGCAAGCCACTTACACAAGTGTCCATCAAATGTGGCATATACCAAGGTGATGCACTCTCCCCACTGCTGTTCTGCATAGGACTGAACCCCTAAGCCAAGTAATCACCAAAACAGGCTACGGATACCGCCTCAAAAATGGAGCTACGATCAGTCACCTCCTCTACATGGATGACATAAAGCTGTATGCTAAGAGCGAAAGGGACATAGACTCCTGATCCACACAACCAGGATCTACAGCAGCGACATCGGGATGTCATTCGGGCTTGAGAAATGTAGTCGGATGGTGACTAAGAGAGGAAAGGTAGTCCGCACTGAAGGGGTTTCACTCCCTGAACGAACAATAGCAGACATTGAGGACAGCTACAAGTACCTCGGTATACCACAAGCCAATGGCAACCTCGAACTGGCAACAAGGAAAGCGGCTACGACCAAATACCTCCAGCGGGTGAGGCAAGTCCTAAGAAGCCAGCTCAATGGCAAGAATAAGACCCGGGCAATAAACAGCTATGCCCTGCCAGTGATCAGATACCCTGCAGGAATAATCAGGTGGCCAAAGGAAGAGATTCAGACCACGGATGTTAAGACCAGCTCCTAACCATGCATGGAGGGTTCCATCCCAAATCCAGCACCCTGAGACTGTACGCAAGGCGAAAGGAAGGAGGCCGGGGACTAGTGAGTGTGAGAGCCACTGTCAGGATGAAACATCCAAGCTCCATGAATACATCAAGGAGAAGGCTCCAACGGATGATGTACTCAGAGAATGTCTCAGACAATGGGGAACAGAGGATGAGGTGCTGGAAGAGGGACCATCATGGGAGGACAAGCCCCTACACGGGATGTACCACCGGACCATAGCTGAAGTGGCTGATCTCAAGAAGTCCTATCAGTGGCTAGAGAGGGCTGGCCTGAAGGACAGCACAGAGGCACTCATCCTGGCTGCTCAGGAGCAGGCCCTGAGCACCAGAGCCATTGAGGCCCAGATATACCACACCAGACAAGACCCAAGGTGTAGGTTGTGCAAAGAGGCACCGAGACGATCCAACACATAACTGCAGGGTGTAAGATGCTGGCAGGGAAAGCCTACATGGAACGCCATAACCAGGTGGCTGGCATAATCTACCGAAACATCAGTGCCGAGTATGGACTGGAAACCCCAAGGTCAAAATGGGAAACACCTCCCAAGGTGGTGGAGAATAACCGAGCGAAGATCCTGTGGGACTTCCAGATCCAGACTGACAAGATGGTAATGGCGAACCAACCGGATATTGTGATCATTGATAAAGGGCAGAAGAAAGCCGTTGTAGTGGATGTAGCGGTCCCAAGTGATGGAAACATCAGAAAGAAGGAACACGAGAAACTCGAGAAATACCAAGGGCTCAGAGAGGAGCTGGAGAGAGCCTGGAAGGTAAAGGTGACAGTCGTGCCTGTGGTGGTCGGAGCACTCGGGGCAGTGACCTCCAAACTAGATGAGTGGTTGCAACAGATCCGGGAACAACATCGGACATCTCAGTCCAGAAATGTGCAGTGCTGGGAACAGCAAGGATACTGCGCAGAACCCTCAAGCTTCCTGGCCTCTGGTAGAGGACCCGAGCTGAATGGGAATGCGGACACCACCCGAGGGGTGAGATGAGGATTTTTTTAATTTTATATATATATATATATATATATATATATATATATATATATATATATCCTCCCATGATGGTCCTTCTTCCAGTATCTCATCCTCTGTTCCCCATTGTTTGAGACATTCTCTAAGTATGTCATCTGTTGGAGCCTTCTCCTTGATGTATTCATGGAGCTTGGATGTTTCATCCTGTACAGTGGCTCTCACACTCACTAGTCCCCGGCCTCCTTCCTTTCGGCTTGCGTACAGTCTCAGAGTGCTGGATTTGGGATGGAACCCTCCATGAATGGTTAGGAGCTTTCGGGTGTTAACATCCGTGGTCTGAATCTCTTGATTATTATCAATTTATTATCATTATCACCTGATTATTCCTGCAGGGTATCTGATCACTGGCAGGGCATAGCTGTTTTATATATATATATATATATATATATATATATATATATATATATATATATATATATATATATATATATATATATATATATATATATATATATATATATATATATATATATATATATATATATATATATATATATAAATGTCAAACTATTAAAATATTCAATCTAATTAAAAACGCAACTGTCATAATTAACTCAAATTAACTAAAAATTAATCGTGATTACTCACACATTTCTTATTGTTTCTGAATTTCCTTTTATATATTTTTGGCCTATTTTTCCCCATTTTAATGCTCTCATCAACATGGAATCATGAATCAGTTTTCTATGTGCAAAATGCAAATATCTACACAAATAATTTCGATTTTCAATTTTACATGAACATTTTTCACTTGGAGCAGTTATTCACACATAATCTCTCACACAATATTACTGCCCATCAACAACAGTGAAAAAAATATGTTGTCACACAACAGCTGCTTTAACAGCTCTTTTTATGGAATCAAAACAGAGCAATATAACATTATAAAGTGCACATCTAAGGTAAACTAGTACTCAGCCTATAGTGAATTTAAGCCATGGTTGCATACTTCGTTTTTCTCAAATTTGCTTTGAACACAGCAGTCAGGCTATGTTGATTCTGTTGGTCCTTCTTGCTCGGAAGTCTCTCTATGGTTTTGTGTCGACATCATTTCGGATGCTTGTAATGGAGGCTCTCGCTGGCAATCCGTAGTGGAGTTGTTCAGTTAATTCCGTTTTTCACGGCCCCCTGAATTGGGATTGTCGGTCAGCATGGAAGGATCTCTCGTTCTGTACTTTTTTGATCATTTATTGGGGCACTTTGCAGCAGATGTAGTAGTAGTAGTAGTTGTAACAGAAGTATCAGAAGCAGGTAATAACCTAAACTACACATAAATGCAGTAAAAAAATAATATATCTATCTTTCTGCATCACAATGTAAATATGTATATAATTGACATTAATTAATACCTTTATTTAACAATACGTTTAATAAATAATGTAATCAACCCTGCTTTCACTATGTATCATTATCGTCATCATTATTCATTGTTTTAAACGTAAGAAAGCATACAACACAAACATATCAAGTCGAATCGAACAAACAATCCCGGAAGTGGAGCGCCGGCATGATTTACCCCAGCTGCAACGCAATTTACTTCGTTTAAACGTCAGATTGCAGACAGACAAACATGACAACTATGCAAAAATGAGCTAAATAAAGACACCCCTGTTCTAGCAACATTTTAGCCCACGCTGTTTGCTTTGAAATGATCCATAGCTGTCTGTCTGAGAAGAGGGGGCGGAGTACTCACGTCAGCTGTGTGCTTGGCCATTAAGTGGTATTTCAGACTCGACGTGCTATGATGATAGCTCAGTTTACGACTGCAAAACATACAGGTAACTTTGGTCTTGTCATTGGAACAATCTGGCAACTTTTTAAAAGTAAACTTTCCATTCATAAACTATTTAATGATCCGTTTTCGGTGTCTCGCTCTGCCGTGGCTGGCAAAACAAACATGCGTGGACCTGTGCAGCGCGCTTGATGTTTTGTTTCTGGTTTATTTATAGAGCAACGTAACATCCGCTGTGACGTCTGCCGCGTTAATCTCGCGAGAAAAATTTTGATCCCGATAAAATTCATTTAAATTAATGTTGATAAAAACGCAGCTAAACTGACAGCTCATATATATATATATATATATATATATATATATATATATATATATATATATATATATATATATATATATATATATATATATATATATATATATATATATATATATATATATATATATATATGGCCTGAAGGACAGCACAGAGGCACTCATCCTGGCTGCTCAGGAGCAGGCCCTGAGCACCAGAGCCATTGAGGCCCAGATATACCACACCAGACAAGACCCAATGTGTAGGTTGTGCAGAGAGGCACCCGAGATGATCCAACACATAACTGCAGGGTGTAAGATGCTGGCAGGGAAAGCCTACATGGAACGCCATAACCAGGTGGCTCGCATAGTCTACCGTAACATCTGTGCCGAGTATGGACTGGAAACCCCAAGGTCAAAATGGGAAACACCTCCGAAGGTGGTGGAGAATGACCAGGCGAAGATCCTGTGGGACTTCCAGATCCAGACTGACAAGATGGTAATGGCAAACCAACCGGATCCCTTACCAGGCCATGCGAATCTCTTCCGTCTGGTGCCAGTGAAGCATGGCCACTCTGGTCTTGCCGTAAACGCCTGAGAACTGCTGTCGGCCGATGCAAAACAAATCTGATAAAGTGAGGGTTTAATGAGGCTGGCGACATCTCTTGCCTGTGTGGAGAGGATCAGACCATGCAACATCTCCTTGTATGCCCACTCCTCCCGACACCCTGCACCCAAGAGGACCTAGCTGATCTCACCCCGATTGCCAGACAATGCATCCAACAATGGACTGGACCATCTGATGATACGTAGTGACTCGAGAAAGAAGAACCAACCGGATATCGTGATCATAGATAAAGGGCAGAGGAAAGCCGTGGTAGTGGATGTAGCGGTCCCAAGTGATGGAAACATCAGAATGAAGGAACATGAGAAACTCGAGAAATAGCAAGGGCTCAGAGAGGAGCTGGAGAGAGCCTGTAAGGTAAAGGTGACAGTCATGCCTGTGGTGGTTGGAGCACTCGGGGCAGTGACCTCCAAACTAGATGAGTGGTTGCAACAGATCCCGGGAACAACATCGGACATCTCAGTCCAGAAATGTGTAGTGCTGGGAACAGCAAGGATACTGCGAAGAACCCTCAAGCTTCCTGGCCTCTGGTAGAGGACCCGAGCTGAATGGGGGACGGACACCACCCGAGGGGTGAGAGGAGGATTTTTTTTTTTATATATATGCAGAATATTATCAGTTCACTTTTCATCTTACTCTTAGTCATTATTATAATATACAGTATTACGACATATTCCTTATTATACAAGATTTTGTCATTTTAATATTTATATGTAATGTTCTGCTTTTTTGGCAAATATAATTTGGCATAATATTTTGATATTTTGTACTATGGTTATGGCATACACATTTCAAAACACTCTTAACAATAATGTACTGTATAATCATTTTAAAATAAAAGTGCAACACAAACTGAATAGTTGTCAAATATATTTTTACAGTAATTGTGATTTATTATAAAATAATTCATGTCACATGACAAATATTATTTTATAAATTCTTTAATTTTCTTTTTCTTTGTTCATAATAATATCTATTCATCCAGCTATGGCGGAACTAATATTCTCACGTGATGAACTGTCAATACAGGGTGTCCCAAAGAGTAAACAGGACTCACTCTTTGACTGCCCATTACTCGTTATTTTTGATGACACTATTGTTGTATTGTTTTATGCCAAAAGATTTTGATTAGACTACTGCTGTAGTTTTTTAACAAAAGATTATCTTAAATGTAATGTTAATTTAGAGAATTAAACTCATTCAACTGATCCATAAACATTTAAATCAAAACTTTATATGAGCACTGAACTATCGGAGTACATTTGAGGGGGCACACTGTCCTTAAAGCTATCACACAATAATGTTGTGCTGGTGTTGGTGTTTGGTTTTTAATACGTAGCTTTGTAAAATGTCGAATAAAAGTGATTTGAGTCATTCTGACGGAGCACTTGTTGACATCCGGAATCAGCCCCCCACGTGCTCCACTATGTTTATGGAGCAAAGGATTGTGGGTATACAAAATGGCGACCCCTGTGGTGTCCTGTAGAACGCAGCTCCCAGCTACTTTCGATCTTTTCCCCACGCAGTAATCAACCGTGGAGGTGTTCATCATGAAGTTGTCTTCTATCGTGAGGCGGGCGCTCACCTCCAGCGGTCCCCTCGGTGGCGTCGCGAGCAAATACGGCTTCGGCGTCAGTGTTCCGGCTCGAGCGGGACTCCGGGTGATGAGGTATAGCCAGGAGGCGCTTGACAACCCGGCCGCGCCGGACAAGTTGGCGTGCTACCGCCTGGCCCACAGGGCGCTAGTCCAGATCGAGGGAGCCGAGGCTAGTTCCTTCCTTCAAGGGCTGCTTACTAACGACGTGCATCAGCTTGAGGACGCCAGCGGCGGGGCCGTGTACGCACATATGCTCAACGTCCAGGGGAGAACGCTCTATGACGTCATTCTGTACAGGTAATTTTGGTGCCTTAGCGAAAATTTGGAAATGAGAGAGAGAGAGAGAGAGAGAGAGGGAGAATCATGCATGTTTACCTCACAGTTCCTATGCTGAGTTTGCATGTTCTCCTAGTCCTTGTGTGGAATTTCTCCAGTTTTCCTTCTTAAAACATGTATGATACAGTAGTTTAATGAAAGACTTCAAGTTGCCCATAGGCGTGAGTGTGATTCACCCAAAGTCAAACGGATAGGCCCCGGCTCACAGCAACCCTGAATGAGGATAGGTGTGATAGAAAATAGATGGAAAGAAATGGAGAATTACGACTTTCCTCATGTTATATTTACTTCCAGTCAAAAGGAAGCTGCGAGAGGAAGTGGCATCCTTCTGGAATGTGACAGCGCCATGACAGACTCGCTCTTAAGACACCTGAAAGTCTACAAGATCCGCAGAAAGATCAACATCAACCCATGTCCTGACCTTTTTGCTTGGGCCGTGCTCCCCCTGCAACAAAGTCACAGCCAACGTTTCAGTAAGCCCGAGCTGTCCTCACCAGAAAAGGCCGTCGTGTGGGAGAAGGATCCGCGGACACAGGACATGGGCTGGAGGTTGGTGCTCGAAAGTCAGGCTGACCCCTTAGATGTGATTGTGTCATGTCAGAAAGGTGACACAGAGGAGTACCACAGGCATCGCTATTCAATAGGTAAGAGTCAAATGTGGTGTCACTCTTTTTGTTTAGACATTGCAATCTGTCCATCTAGGCAGTAATAGTACCCTTTTCATTTTCCCCTTGGAAGAGTGACGTTGCTCATGAAGTATACGTGACAGCAAATAAACAAATTTGATTGCATAGTTTTTTTTTAACCGAGGCCAAGCCGTGGTGGAGGGCGGGCTTTCCAGACACAATTTCTTTCAAAAGAACGCCCGTTTTTTCCTTTTTTTTTTATGTTGTCATTGTTGTCCAGGACTTCCAGAGGGAGTGAAAGACCTTCCTCCAGGAGTGGCGCTGCCACTCGAGTCCAATTTAGTCTACATGCAAGGCATCAGTTTCAGCAAGGGCTGCTACATCGGCCAGGAACTGACAGCCAGGACTCATCACACCGGCGTGATACGCAAGCGCCTCATGCCAGTGCGCGCGTCGGCGCCCGTCCAAGGCCTGGAGGAGGGAACGTCGCTACACACAAAGTCAGGCAAGCCGGCCGGGAAGCACCGCGCGGGGCTGGGAAATCTGGGCCTGAGCCTGATCCGCCTGGCTCACGCCAAGGAGGTGCTGATGGTCAAATGTGTCGACAACACCCAAGTGACGCTCGAGGCCTCCGTGCCCAACTGGTGGCCTGAAAACGAGAAAAGTGACTCGGGAGCTTCTACGTGACTTACATGAATGCTCCTGACATGTTTCAAATGAAGGCCTCAAGTGCTGTTTCAATGTCACAACTTGACTGTGTTTATTTTTAAAGGGCAAACAATGAGATTGACACATGCACTTCACAGCGACAAACCAATCATGTCACAAAATGTCTTGAGCTTTAACTAAACATGACATATGATGCTGTATGCAATAAATATTAGATAAGTGTAATAAGTGCCTTTTGTGTCATCTTTTCATTTGCATTCAAGTTATTTCCAGGCTACCCACCAGTATGTAGAAACGGGGTTCCAAAATTCTGCAAAACACTGCAAGGCCGTTGAGGCTTATGAGGCAACGCAATTCAGTATCATCCTATTTGATTTTTTTCCACTGACAACATTTAAACAACTAAGTAAGCCTTTTGCGAGCTATCAATTTCTGAAAATGTGTATGCTGTTCAGGGAGCTGTTCAGAATTTTGCTTAGCTGTGATGTCATATTTTAATTTAGATAATACCACTCACACACTGGGCTATTTTCAAGCAACTACACTGAAGAACCATCATGTAAAAGCCAAAAGGTAAGCAGAGCTGCTTGCTGATGTGTCCATTTTATACGCCACATGCCTGGATCCACAACATTATTGACACATTTAATTGGACGGTTTGATGATAATGATCATCTAGCGCCGTCCATAGTTATAGTAACAAAAGCCACACCTGCATTGGCACAGCACACAGTAGAGTGGGTAGGGTGAGCAATGGCTCCTTTGCTTGAGACAGGATAGCTACCTGAAAACAGGCTAACTCCAGGAAGGCACCAAATATTGTATGTTTTGCAATTCTTAATCTTTAGGGATAATTTGACAAGAACGTCAATGTTACACTGCTCAAAAGCAATTTTTAAAATCAGACGACTGTCTGCATCTCTAAACATATTTTTGACGCTGATTTGAAAAAATGTTTTTTTCGGAACACCAGATTTTTTAGATATTTTCATTTTTTTGTATTTAAATGTGTACTTGCGCAGTACAGATTTTACCACGTGTTGTAATTTATGGCCATGTTCATAGAATTTCACCTGTTGCTGAACCTAACCCTTAATACATGAATATATTACTAAATGTATCACTATTGTCATTAGATTTCTAATATTATAATGAAAGCCTGATGTTCTTCAGAAAAAAATTCACCGTCAGAGATCTGATTTTTGTCCAAATTTGTTGACGGATTCATACTAGAAAAAAACGTCTGCCCCTTGCAACCCCATTTCACTCAGTCTTGATAAAGAAGATGCTGCCCTCTGGTGGACTGTATGGTGTCCCGAATTTTCTGCAACAACGTTTCCGGCTGCACGACGGACGCCGAGTGGTCCAGTCGCTTGAAATCGTCATTACATAGCAGGAGCTCCAGGATGTGGGCCACCCGTTGCAAGTCGAAGGCAGCGTGGCAAGGCCCGAGGGTGACGAGCGCCTCGGAAAGGTGGCGCGGGTAGTCGGCGTCTCCGGAGCGGCGGGCGTTCAAGAAAGTCATGCGGTTGTCCGCCACGATTTTGAGGAACGACGCAAACTCCTTATAGTCGATGCCTGAGCAGGCCTTCATGATGACCTGGAAGTGGAAGTTCAAAGCATCAGAATGAGCAGAACTCACTTTAGCTCTGCTTGAAACTATGGTTCACTTACATTATGAAATGTCCTTCCATACCAATTTGTCATGTTCTTGTTTATGATGATACTAATGCAGCGTGTATACCGGAGACAAATTCCTTGTGTGTTCTACATACTTGGCCAATAAAGATGATTCTGATTCTGATTCAAGTGTTTTGCTTCATCTTTAGCCTTTTATAATGTTGTTCATTGTCAGCGTGATAACCACCAGCTACATTGCAGTTTATAATTGACGCTCCTCCAAACATTTTTTGTGGGTGTTTACAGTATACTGTAATGCCTTGCATGTGGGAAAGGAGAGCCACATTCCCAGATGTACCGTACTTTTCAGCCGTTTATTGAATGCTGCTGGGTACCTGACAGTGCTGATGCCACGAATCCATGGTGTTTCTCCACTCGTCAATCTCTTTCTGCACTGAAGACAGCTCGTTCTGCAGGAACTGCCACATGATGTCCACGTTGCAGCCATTCAGCCAGTTGTGATTGATGGAAATGGTGTCCTCCTACAAGAAAGTGTCAGGACCATTTTTACATTAGCAGCCTTGATGGCACAAGCCTATGATTAAAAGTTAAAGGAGAGACCGTGTGCTTTTCCCCCCCTATCATTTAAAACCAATGTTCTTGGGTGTCTTAACAATATGTCTGTGACGCTTTTGTAAAAATAACCCATGGGCCAAGGACTACAGCAATCAATACACCCTCTCTTTCAAACCTTGCTGAAATTCTCCACTTTCTCTATCCCATATACTGCTGTGCCAATGGCGAGTACGGATTTCAGTACTGTAATAGCTAGGGCTCGAATGATATGGATTTATTTTTTTAGGCCAAGGCCAATGCTTGACATCCAATAATTTGTATTCAAACAATCAAAAAGTACATTTGACAGAATACATCATCTATTAGAACCCCTTGATTTGAACATACCAGATTATAAACCTGATGGTGCCATCCGCTGGGCACAAAAATAATTTCACCAGCCTCCTGGATGATCTCAAGAGGCTGGCAGGCCTCCTGGGAGCGCGGGAAAAGGCTCCCGTCGTGAAGCTCGGCCGACGTGACATCATAGGGGAGGTTGCCATGCGTGTCTCTCAGGAACTCCTCCTGGCCAGGAGGATACAGCAGCCACTTCTTCCTGCCGCAGATGTTGGCCGACCAACTGTACGAGCGGAAAACATCAGCGTGGAATGGAGTCCTGTGGGCAATTGCGGCAATGATGTTTAGCTAATCTAGCACTTAGGAGGCTAAAATAAAAAAAGAAGAAATATAACAAAAGGAATATATTTGTCTAAAAAAAACAATCAGCTGTAAAATCTGGGTTTTAATTGCTTATTTTATATAGCGCAATTATATGTACAATTGATTACAGTAATTAGCATCCACTCTGTACAATCTCTTATATCACTTGCAAGTAAAGACAACTCACGCTGAGTACGAATGGAAAAATTCATCAGTAGTCATTCATTCAATTTCATCCCCAAAATCCTTACCATGATCCTTTGGGCCCCATGTAGACAAAGCGGTAGTCATCCACTTCAAGTGCGTCCCAGTACTCATTCAGCCAGTCAGAGGTAAAGAACATGGGGGTGGTGTAAACGTGATGCTCCGGAAAGTCCCTGTGGCGATCCAAAGATAATATCATTACACATACAGTTGGGGTTTTCAAATCCAATATCAATTATATTTGTTTTTTAAAGGTCAAGTGTGAGTGTACAACTCTTTTTTTTTTCACAAAACAAAAATAATTTAAATAATATACATATCAAAAATTAAGTACCGGTAATAAACCTTACAGGCTATTCAATATATTCACAAAATTTTTTTTTATGAAATGAATTTTAAAGATTCCATACCATACACATAAAAAAGAGCTGTAGTTGGTGCTTATTAACCCTTTGAATGTTAGTGTGTTTACATAACTTCATGTTTGTTAAATTAAAAACAGTTTGTATGTTCTTCCATGCTTGCATTGATTTTCTCCAGGTCCTCACTATGGCTTATTCTCACATTCCACACACTCGCATGTTAAGTTTATTGAAGACGTAGTCAGAGGTGTCCAAACTTTTTCTTCTGAAGGTTGCATACGGAAAAGCAGAATGATCCAAGGGCCACTTTTTGACTTTAACTACCGGTAATCAAACCACAATCAGAATCATCTTTATTGGGAAAGTATGTAAAAGAACACACAAGGAATGTGTCTTATTTTTTTGTTTTTAATAGCATGCCGAAAGTTATACATTCGTACATGCCGCGAGCTGCCAAAAAATGAACAGCGGGCCACAGTTTGGACACCACTGCTCCAAATTGTGTGAATGTGAGTGTGAATGTTTGTTTGTCAACATGTGCCCTGCGATCTACTGGCAGCAAGTCCAGGGTGTACCCCACCTCGTGTCCAAAGTCAACTGGAATAGGCTCCAGATCGAAGACGGCTGGCTGTTGTTACACGCTTGTATTTCATATGTGCAGTGTATTGTACCTGGACATATGCCAGTCTTTCAGATAGAGACATCCTTTAGGGGATGAATGTCCATTCTGGATGTGCTGCTTCCAGTAGTGGATAAATTCTTTAAAAGGCATCACTTGCTTGGGGTTTGCATTGTATTCTTTTGCGTTGCAGTTGGCCACAGGAACGGGAGTTTCCCCTGAGAGAAAAAAACAAAACAAAAACAAAAAACAATGAATTGTTTGAAATAATTAAGTGTTCGCAAGGGGAAGTTTGTACCATTAAAAATATATACATATATATATATATATATATATATATTACCAAATTCTTGCAGCAGCTTCTGGAAGTGAGGCTTTCCCTCCTCGGTCACCCATTGTTTCCTACACTTCCACTCCTCAGTAAATCCCTTGGAAAAGACGCACGGGTGATTGGGAAGCAGGTACCTTTTGAAGAATTTAGAGTAAGACAAATCCTTGTCGATGTAGTCGACGAAATGCGACGAGCAGAACTGGTCGTAGGACTGCCGAGGGATTTTGACCAGACTGCAACAGTTGCGGTAAGCATCCCTGTCCATGATGATGCGAACATGGGATTACATCGAAAAATAATAAAAAATAGAAAGGAAATATTCGTTTAGTTTAAAATTTTAAGAGAACGAGTCCGAGAATTGTTCCGCAGTGGTGACATTATTTCGGAGATATAATTTTGGAGCGCCCCAGCAAAAAAATCATTTCCACTCCGGTACATTTACTTCACCACGCTGTTAATGATATTCTTACAACGCTATAAACTGTGATTCACATTTTTTTTTTCATAATTCATAAGTAAAACCCTGTGTCTTTGCTAGCAGATTGTATTTGTCCAAAAGCATTGTCGCAGTGGACCATTCTCTCAGAGGACTTTCAAGTCGGACAGTAAACATTGAAACATCATTTACCGTGAGGTAACTTCCGTGATGATGCACTCATGCTGCCAAACAACACAAAACACTTGCCTAACTACCTACATTACTGCAGGAATATTTGAAAATTAAGGTGAAAATATTTTATCGGGGTTAACTGACACGAGGGAAACGCAGTCAATAATTCTAATGTTCTCTAAAACAACTGTAGCAATTGGATACGCAATCGGACAGTAAATACTGCAACACATCAGCTGTGACGCCACATCCGTTATCACAAGACGCCGTTAAAAAACACGAAATCTGAATCTAATACTGGTTGTACTGTCATTTACGTAGTTGTTTTTCAGCGGTGCGTGTTGAGGAAGATTTAACCCACTCGACGGTGACGCTGTCAAATATTGAACTGTCTTAAAAATTTGACTTGGTACTAGATCAATCAGTACCTCGACTCGGTCAGAGGACTTTCAAATCGGACAATATAACTCAATTTTGACAGCACCCGATGTCACTTCCTTGACAACCTGCGACGCAAACGACAATTGTGTGGAAAATGCGTTTGTTCTGAGCACTACCATTATTAACAAATAAGTGTTGATTGTATTTCAGACATGGTATTATCTCAATGGTAAAACAGCGTCTGTAAAAGCAAACACAAGGTAAACAGTTTTCGAGTTGGATCAGCTACCGTTAGCATAATCCGTGACGTCACGAAGCGATTAAAACACGCAGTGAAACGACACAAAGTTTTTGATTTATTCTGATTGATCTGAGAGGAAATTATCAAGAGAATGTTAACTTTGTGAAAGGGCCAAGGTGACTCGAATTTGAAGCGATCAACAATTAAAATGTAGTCTCGGTAATCTCAATGGTCTTGAACGTCGAACACAACACACCGCAACGCCGCATTCGTGACGTCACTTCCACGATAAACAAACAGCCAAATGAGTCGAAATGTTTGGTAGTACTGTACTTCCATGATCAGTATTATTTTTAAGAAAGAGACGGGTTTCAAACAGTTTAGCTCAGTAAACCGTGTCGTGCGAATGTGAGCGGCAAGACGGAAAGCTCTTAAAATGAGCGTTGACGCTCCAATCCACAGCTGGCCCGGCTCCTACTACCTCACCTCGAACAAGAGGTGGGAGAACGGCACGTTGTCCCTGAGTAGAAGCGCGGTGCGTTTCGTCTCGAATCAAACCAAGGAGACCCTCGCCAGTTTCCGCCTCTCCCGCATCATGGAGATTAAAATGGAATCGTCCAGCCTCATCTTCAGCACCCTGACGGTGCTGGAGGAGGGCAACGTCAAGCACTGGTTTGGCTCCCTCAAGCCCAACCGGGTGGTGGTGTACAACGTGATGGAGCATTTCTGGAGAGAGCGCCTGCTCTCCCCCACCGGCTCTGAGGGCAGGAGTGGGGTCCCTGGCAGTGAACCCTCCAAGGGCCGAGAGCTCATCAACCTCGTCGCCGGGGCCCAGAGACGACTGGAGGACACCGGGAGGGTCCTCAGCTACCAGGGGGAGCAGTTTGACAGCATGATGCAAGGCCTGGAGAAGATGGACTCGGACCTGGGACTAGCAGATAAGTACGACTTTCTTTTTCTATTGTCCAAGTGTAAACACTAGTTAACCACCTGAACAGTACTTATTACAACCGATGAGTTTTTCTCCATTTTGATTAGACTTTGGTGGAGCAGCATGTGGTTTATCATTTGAGGTATTTTTTGCACTACACTGTTCCAAGTGGCTGTAAATGTTTTTGACGGATTCGTACAAGTGTGACAGCGAGTTGGAAGATGGCGTATGCTGCATTAAAATGCACTTGTGCTCGCTACAATCTGTCCTCGTTATTAATTAACACTTGACTTGGTGAAGCAGCATGTGGCTCATTATACTAGGTTACTTTGCTTTTATACTGCACCCATTCCAAGTAACAGTTGTATGGTTATGATCACAAGGGAGCTCTTTTAAATGTGTCAACAGTATCCGCGCTCTGCGGAAGATTTTTGCATCTGTTATGTTTATTTTCTCCTTTTTCTTTCAAGAAATAAACAAAAACAAATTAGTGAAGTAGCACGTGGCTTACCACTTGTGATTATTTTACTTGTACTGTTCTGTTCCAAGTAACCATGAGCAATTGTATATTTGTGATTGCAGATTCATGAATTTCATGAATCTGCTCTGTACAGTCTTTCCTCTTTCCTGCAAGGAATTCACCCCAAGGACTTGGTGAAGCAGCATGTAGCTCATCACCCGAGATTATTTTTTATGCTCGTTCCAAGTCACTGGAAACAATTGTCTGTTTGTGGTCATGAGTTGGAGTGTTACAGTGGCTATTGTGTTGGGCAGAAGACCTGGTCTACTGCATGCCAAGCATCCGCTGTACATTTCTTGCAAGAAATTAATGTGGAAATATTAGTCGCAAAACCGTGCACAGTAGATTGCATCCTGTGCTGAACAATTTTTCCTCTTTTTATCTGGCAGACTTTTATCAGAGCTGGAGTCTCCTTCTTGGTGGCCTTTCAGTAAACTCCCATGGAAGATTCAGCAGGAAGCCAAGGCGGAGGATGCAGCTCGGGCCGCCGCCGCCGCATCCAAAGAGTCTGGCCGGAGCAAAGTGATTGCCAGCATCCCGGCCGTGGTGTCCAAGGACGGCGACTGTGACCTGAAGCCTGGCTGCCTGCTGGTACTGCCGTCTTCACTGGAGGTGCGCGACGCTGCCTGCCGTCTGCTGCACCGTTTCGAACGCAGCGAGGTGGACGAGATCCAAGTGCACAGCCCGTACGAGATCACGGTGAGGCAGCGCTTCATCGGCAGGCCTGACGTCCGCTGCCGGCTGCTGTCGGCCAAGATGCCGGAGGCGCTAGCCGTGCTGGAGATGCAGTACAAGAAGAAGGTGGAGTTCGCCGTAGAGTACGCCGCTTTCCGGGCCACGCCTGTTTCATCACCTGGTGATGCACAAGCAGCCATTTTGCATGACGGTAAAGTATGAAATAGAAAGCATTTTTTCGCAGATTACTGTTTATTCAGCAGTAGTTGTTGTTTATTTGGTACAGTGTAGTTTAGTGATTAAAAAAGAACACCTAAACAACAAACAATTAACTATCTGATCGGATGGCCATGACATTTGGGGTCCCTCAAGAGTCAGTCTTGGATCCTTTTGTTCAGTCTGTTTAATTATATTACCCTTGGGTCAAATGCTTCAGGATGCCAATGTTGGCTATTATGGCTAAGCTGGTGACACACAGCGATACGTATATCTATACATTTCTCCAAATGACAGCAGTTCAATTGATCTGTTATATAGCTGCCAAAATCAAATTACAGACGAGATGGGCCAACATTTCCTTCAGCTGAACAAAATAAAACTGAGGTTTGATTTTCAATATCTTTAAATATTTTGTTTGTAAATGTTTAGTAGTTTTGAAAAGATACATTTCTTCGTTTTACTTCGCCTCCAAATGTCTTTAGCCGTTTGGCTGTGTGAAGCAAATTGAGTTGCCCTGAAATGTGCTGTATAAGTTAAGTTGGCATGCCTTGCTTTCATGGAAGCCTATAGAAATCAATGAAGAATGACATTTGAGAGGCTGAAATTCGAGGATTTTGGACAATTTTTAGATAAATAACTGCTTTAAAGGATTACTCAATTGCTGAAGCAGTTTTCAATTCATTTGGTAATCTATTAGTTGTTATAGTTGTTAGCATTTCCTCAAATAGTGGTTGTCTCCTACAGTGGTTCTCAAACTGGGGTCCCCAGACGTCTGGCATTTAGGTCAGTATTTATTTAATCAGCTTTTTATCCCATTAAGTATCTCTCTCTCTCTCTCTCTCTCTCTCTCTCTCTCTCTCTCTCTCTCTCTCTCTCTCTCTCTCTCTCTCTCTCTCTCTCTCTCTCTCTCTCTCTCTCTCTCTCTCTCTCTCTCTCTCTCTCTCTCTCTCTCTCTCTCTCTCTCTCTCTCTCTCTCTCTCTCTCTCTCTCTCTCTCTCTCTCTCTCTCTCTCTCTCTCTCTCTCATTATGCCATACAAACTGGCTTCCGTACCATCCATCTGTCTATTTGAGAAATCAAGAGCACGAGCTTTGGCCACCCTTTCAATCAATTCCACAGTTTGACCACTTAGTGGCAGTATAGCTTTGTCTATAAACCACGCACACGTTTGGAGAGCCCATCTGCTTCTCTCATGACACAAACGCAGGCACTTGTGTAACTCTCCGCTTGCCCCCCACCTCAGGTTTACTACACGGGTGCCATGACATGGAGGTCCCAGCGGGGGAGCTGTCCCAGTTGCAAGTGCATGTCCTCCAGCCCGCTATGAGCCAGGCCGAAGCACAGGAGCTCAAGCAGGTGAGCAGCACGTGGAACCTTTGCGGCAAAAATCACCATAGAGTGAAACTCCTCCACAGTGAAATTCCTCTCCAACGAAATCATGTTTGCAGCAAGAAATTTTTCACAACAGGGGGCTTTTCACTATAGCAAATTTTATCTCAGATGTAAACACACAAGTCTAATCCAACCTCAGCATGCCACAGCGACCTCTACTGCTTCGTTCGGAAACGGCAACAGCGACCACTTCATTGGTTTATACCTGTACATCCGCAGTAGTCCAGGAAGTCTTGTTGTTGTTTGTTTCAGACGCAGCACGAACTTTGCATTGCTAAAATTGCTACGAAACAGACCTTTGCAGACCAAGGAGTTAAGAAAAGTATTCATGCTTGAAGACGGGATAAAAGTAATAAAAATGAAAGATGGAGGAAGCAAAGTAAAAGACATTATGCAAGAAATTGATGTAAATGAAAGTGAATGCTGATCATAAGGGGTGTTCACACGGCACACATTTGCTCCGGCGCTGCACCAGTGTATTTTGTTGCGATATATTTTACACCGGAACAAATTTTGTGGAGCGTTCACATGTACAAAGCCGCTGAGCATGGCAGCACCGGTGCAGCGTCGACGCAGCTCCACTTGCGTTCACACGGCAGTTTCTGCTGCGGAGCAAAACGACAGAAAACAAATGATTTGTCGTGTTGGTTCTTTTTAAAACGTATACACAACTCAAGCAACTACTGTACAGGCACATCCTTCTCCTTCTCGGTCTCCGTGCCTTCTGCTCGAGAGTGACCGCCCCCGAAAACGTAAATCAACGATGACTTCAATGACACTCAGAAAAGCAAACATGTAATGTGCCAAACAGAAAAATCAAGAGAGGAAATCACAAAATAAATTCTATGGGCCACGAGGGGGTTGTGAACACACAACAAAGGAACAAAGTACACAAACAACTCCGAGACAGTCCAGTCTCCTACAAAAGGAAAGATGACGTTTGGGGACTATCCCCCCTGTTCTAGTTGAGATGGTATAACCCACGAGGTGCTTTGCTACTGTTACCAGCCATGTCAAACACCTGACGGAAGTCCGACAGAGCACGAAAGCAACGCATTCTCGCCGTACGTAATCAACTCTTCTCTGCTTAGCGAGGTTTACCCCCCATCGCAAACGAGCATTTGCTGCAGAGCAAATTGTAGTGTTCACACGTGCAAATTTACACCGGTGCTGCCCCGCAAATGAGCATTTGCTCTGGAGCAAAATTTTAAACCACCTCCCTGAGGTGGATCAAATTTGATCCGTGTAAGTTGTTTTGCGGCGCTACGCCAGAGCAAATTTGCACGTGTGAACGCTCTACTGGCGCAGTGTCGGTGTAGTACCGAAACAAATCTTGCCGTGTGAACACCCCTAAAAATTTCGCAATTTCTTTTCCGTTTTTTTATTTACATCTGAGATCAAATTTGCTACAGTGAAAAGCCCCTGTTGTGAAAAATGTCTTGCTGCAAACATGATTTCGTTGTAGAGGAGTTTCACTGTATTGTGAGTGATGCCTCTGTTATGGTGTCAGTCATAACCAGGCTTATTATAGTTTTGGAATGTTCATTATAGTTACTTTTTATTTCATTTTGAGTGGTGTTTTTAAATTTTTGCTTAGTTCAGAGTGGGTTTTTTTTGTTTGTTTTTATTAGATTTTGTGTGTGCACTGCAGATGCTGCTTCAGCTGAAAAGCCTGGCCCTGGAGGCCGAGACAGAGCTGGAACGTCAGGATGAAGCGCTCACCGTCCTGACCAACTCCACCGATCAAGCCTCCATGACCATCGGGAAGCACACCTGCCGCATTAAGAAACTGCTCTAAATGCCGATTCAGGACGGATGGAGCTTCAACGCTCATGTGGTGCGTGCGGTAGGGCACTTTCAGAGACTTGAAAGATTCCCAAGAACCTGTTAGCACTTTACATTTGTTTCCTTTTACAAATGGACCTCTGTATTTATTCATTGGTGTTTTCTATGAGCCTTTACAGCACAGGTGTCAAACTCAAATGGCCAGATTCGGCAGGCCATATCATTTTATGTCAAAGGCAAATCATATTTGTGGAGTTCATGTTTCTTGATAAAATATTAAAATTGCAAGTTGTCTTCAATTTTCATAACGTTGATATATTGCAAGCTTTTTTTTTTTTTTAATCTCCCCTTTAAAATAAATTGAGTCATAATTGAACAAATCTGTCATTGCCCAGCAACGAGTTCCAGGTGTTTCCCGCCTATGTCCAGAGGACGGCCGGGATGGGCTCCAGCACACCCTCGACCCGTGTGAGGATGAAGCGGTTCAGTTAATGGATAGTTGAAAAAAGAAAATAATAATAATTTTATATATATATGGCGGCCCGGTGGTCCAGTGGTTAGCGCGTCGACCTCACAGTGCAGAGGTCTTGGTATGGAGTTTGCTTGTTCTCCTCAGGCCTGCGTGGGTTTTCTCCGGGTACTCCGGTTTCCTCCCACACTCCAAAAACATGCATGGCAGGCTGATTGAACACTCTAAATTGTCCCTAGGTGTGAGTGTGAGCGTGGATGGTTGTTCGTTCTGTGCACCCTGCAATTGGCTGGCAACTGGTTCAGGGTGTCCCCCGCCTACTGCTCGAAGAGGGCTGGGATAGGCTCCAGCCCCCTGGTGCTGGAGGGTACTGGAGGATAAAGCCGATCGGAAAATGCATGAATGAATTTAAATAAATAAATAAATAAAATAAATAAATATAAAAAAACTAGTAATAAATAAGCAAGTAATAAATATGAAAAACCAGTAATATATATATATATATATAAATATATATATATACATATATATATATATATATATATATATATATATATATATATATATATATATATATATATATATACTGGTTTTTCATTTCAGAACTAGTTATTCATCAATTTGCCATGTATACAATATGTGCTAATAATATGAGGCGATCAATACATTGATATGTTGTTGCGGCCCTCTGAGGAAAAACATGAATACCATGTAGCCATGGCAAAAATGAGTTTGACATCCCTGCTTTACAGTCACTATCGCTAAGCTAAGTCCAAATTAGCGGTGGATCAAACATTATTCACATTATTAACATTATTATTTATTCACAAATTATAATTTTTAGATGGTCTTAAACTCAAACAAAAATACAGTGACTTTCTGTATTTTAGCATCATAGTTACTATTATGCTAGAAGTAAATAATTGTAAGGAAATATATGTGTCTGTTTATTTTATTGTCTACATTCTTTCTGTACTTTTATTATCTTAATATTAGAAATATTTGTTTGTTTATTTTTAAGGATAATGTTACGTAATCATAAGGGTAATCTTAAAATAACACAACATTGAAAATACAAAAAAGGTGATTCATAGTCAATAACATCAAAATCATTCTCATATTATTTTTATTGTCTTTGAGGCCACACTGGCGAGAGATGAGTTTACTGTAGAGCTAAACACTTGTCATTGTGAGTGTGTCTTACCTGTTTCATGGGCAAACAATGAAATGCATGAACCAGCATTGTGTGTCGAATGACCACTATTAAAACTATGTGGAAATCAAAGAAATACCTCATCATTGCCATTGGTTGTGATCAGTCCTGCTATTAAGTCATGGTTGATGGCACGCATAAGAGGATATTAACAATCGATACAAAAATAAACAATAAAACCATGATGAAGTCTTCTAAAAACATAAATATGTGAATTGCAACAACACCTAATATCTATCTATCTATCTATCTATCTATCTATCTATCTATCATCCATCCATCCATCCATCCATCCATCCATCCATCCATCCATCCATCCATCCATCCATCCATACATCCATACATCCATACATACATACATATACAGTATATATACAGTGGGGCAAATAAGTATTTAGTCAACCACCAATTGTGCAAGTTCTCCTACTTGAAAAGATTAGAGAGGCCTGTAATTGTCAACATGGGTAAAGCTCAACCATGAGCGACAGAATGTGGGAAAAAACTCGGAAAATTACATTGTTTGATTTTTAAAGAATTTATTTGCAAATTAGAGTGGAAAATAAGTATTTGGTCAGCTACAAAGAAGCAAGATTTCTGGCTGTCGAAGAGGTCGAACTTCTTCTTCTAACGAGGCTCCACTCGATACCTGTATTAATGGCGCCTGTTTTAACTCATTATTGGTATAAAAGACACCTCTGTACAACCTCAGTCAGTTACACTCCAAACTCCACTATGGCTAAGACCAAAGAGCTGTCGAAGGACACCAGAGACAAAATTGTAGACCTGCACCAGGCTGGGAAGACTGAATCTGCAATAGGTAAAACGCTTGGTGTAAATAAATCAACTGTGGGAGCAATTAGTAGAAAATGGAAGACATACAAGACCACTGATACTCTCCCTCGACCTGGGGCTCTGTGCAAGATCTCACCCCGTGGCGTCAAAATGATATCAAGAACAGTGAGCAAAAATCCCAGAACCACACGGGGGGACCTAGTGAATGACCTACAGCGAGCTGGGACCACAGTACCTGTGTAAACTGATCTGTGTAATGAAAATAATGAATGGGGCCATGTATCGAGAGATTTTGAGTGAAAATCTCCTTCCATCAGCAAGGGCATTGAAGATGAGACGTGGCTGGGTCTTTCAGCATGACAATGATCCCAAACACACAGCCAGGGCAACAAAGGAGTGGCTTCGTAAGAAGCATTTCAAGGTCCTGGTGTGGCCTAGCCAGTCTCCAGATCTCAACCCCATAGAAAATCTGTGGAGGGAGTTGAAAGTCCGTGTTGCCCAACGACAGCCCCAAAACATCACTGCTCTCGAGGAGATCTGCATGGAGGAATGGGCCAAAATACCAGCAACAGTGTGTGAAAAGCTTGTGAAGAGTTACAGAAAACGTTTGGCCTCCGTTATTGCCAACACACACAGGGTACATAACAAAGTATTGAGATGAACTTTTGGTATTGACCAAATAAATATTGCAAATAAATTCTTTAAAAATCAAACAATGTAATTTTCTGATTTTTTTTTCCCACATTCTGTCGCTCATGGTTGAGCTTTACCCATGTTGACAATTACAGGCCTCTCAAATCTTTTCAAGTAGGAGAACTTGCACAATTGGTGGTTGACTAAATTGACTTAAATTGACTAAATTGACTTATTTGCCCCACTGTGTGTGTGTGTGTGTATATATATATATATATATATATATATATATATTAGAGCTGTCAAACGATTAAAATATTTAATCTAATTAAAAACTCAACTGTCATAATTAACTCAAATTAACTAAAAATTAATCATGATTACTCACACATTTTTTATCATTTCTGAATTTCCTTTTATATTTTTTGTCCTATTTTCCCCCATTTTAATGCTCTCATCAACATGGAATCATGAATCAGTTTTCTATGTGCAAAATGCAAATATTTACTGAAATAATTTCGATTTTCAATTTTAAATGAACATTTTTCACTTGGAGCAGTTATTCACACATCATCTCTCACACAATATTACTGTCCATCAACAACAGTAAAAAAAATATTTTGTCACACAACAGCTGCTTGAACAGCTCTTTTTATGGAATCAAAACAGCGCAATATAAAGTGCACATCTAAGGTAAACTAGTACTCAGCCTATAATTTTTCACGGCCCCCTGAATAGGGATTGTCAGCATGGAAGGATCTCTCGTTCTGTACTTTTTTGATCATTTATTGGAGCACTTTGCAGCAGAAGTAGTAGTAGTAGTAGTTGTAACAGAAGTATCAGAAGCAGGTAATAACCTAAACTACACATAAATGCAGTAAAACATTAATATATCTATCATTCTGCATCACAATGTAAATATGTATATAATTTACATTAATTAATACCTTTATTTAACAATACGTTTAATAAATAATTTAATCAACCCTGATTTCACTATGTATCATTATCGTCATCATTATTCATTGTTTTAAACGTAAGAAACCATACAACACAAACATAAAGTCGTATCGAACAAAAGAACTACAAGTCCCAATACTCAATCCCGGAAGTGGAGCGCCGGCATGAAACCCAAGCTGAAACGCAATTTACTTCGTTTAAACGTCAGATTGCAGACGGACAAACATGACAACTATGCAAAAATGAGCTAAATAAAGACACCCCTGTTCTAGCAACATTTTAGCCCACGCTGTTTGCTTTGAAATGATCCATAGCTGTCGGTCTGAGACGAGGGGGCGGAGTTAAGCACGTCAGCTGTGTGCTTGGCCATTAAGTGGTATTTCAGACTCGACGTGCTATGATGATAGCTCAGTTTACGACTGCAAAACATACAGGTAACTTTGGTCTTGTCATTGGAACAATCTGGCAACTTTTTAAAAGTAAACTTTCCATTCATAAACTATTTAAGTATCCGTTTTCAGTGTCTCGCGCTGCCGTGGCTGGCAAAACAAACGTGCGTGGACCTGTGCAGAGCGATTGATGTTTTGTTTCTGGTTTATTTATAGAGGAACGTAACATCCGCTGTGACGTCTGCCGCGTTAATCTCGCGAGAAAATTTTTGATCCCGATAAAATTCATTTAAATTAATGCCAATAAAAACGCGCTAAACTGACAGCTCTAATATATATATATCTTGCCCTGCGATTGGCTGGCAACCGGTTCAGGGTCCAATAACAAAACACTCAAGTTCGTATCGGGGGTGCTGTTTCCTCCCAATCACGCCCTTCCTGGTCTCACTGTCATTGCCCACGTGAGCATTGAAGTCCCCAAGCAGAACAAGGGAGTCCCCAGCAGGTGTACTCTCCAGCACACCCTCCAATGACTCCAAAAAGGGTGGGTACGCTGAGCTGCTGTTGGGTGCATAGGCACAAACAACAGTCAGGACCCGTCCCCCCACCCGAAGGCGGAGGGAGGCAACCCCCTCCTCTACCGGTGTAAATCCCTATGTCCAGGCACTGAGCCGGGGGGCAATGAGTATGCCCACACCTGCTCTGCGCCTCTCACCATGAGCAACTCCAGAGTGGAATAGAGTCCAACCCCTCTCGAGAGAGCTGGGACCAGAAACCAAGCTGTGTGTGGGGGCAACTTCTCTGCTTCACAGACCAACTCGGGCTCCTTCCCTGCCACGTCCCTAGAGCTAGCTTTTGTAGCCGAGGATTGGACTGCCAATGTCCCCGCCTTTGGCTGTCGCCCAGTGGTGAGGCCATGGGAAGGGGGACCCACGTTGCCTTTTTGGGCTAAGCCCGGCCGGGCCCCATGGGTGTAGGCCCGACCACCTAACCCTCCCCAACTTGTCCTACCTCCAGGCCTGGCTCCAGATGGGGGCCCCGGTGACCCGCGTCCGGGCAAGGGAAACTCAAGTCCATATATTTTACTCATCATAAGGGATCTTTTGAGCCGTGCTTTATCTGGTCCCTCACCTAGGACCTGTTTGCCATGGGTGACTCTGCCACGGGCATAAAGATCCCAGACAACTTAGCACCTAGGATGTGTGTGAGTGTGTGTGTGTGTGTGTGTGTGTGTGTGTGTGTGTGTGTGTGTGTGTGTGTGTGTGTGTGTGTGTGTGTGTGTGTGTGTGTGTGTGTGTGTATTTCTTCTGTGTGGCCATTTAGCAATACCATTATAAATGCTTGTGAAAACAATTACGCGACAAACACGGACTTGCGTATGAAAGTCAACAAGACGACGCCGTTCATCGTCGATTCCTTTGTGACAAACTTGAAAACACTGGGCAAACTGCAAAAACGGATGCACTTCACTGTTGCTGCAGCTCTAGTTTAACATCCTAGAAGTCTGGCCAGTCTGCTCCCACTCAGTCATTCAGCATGGCCACTCTGTTTTGACACGGTGAAATGGCGCAAGGCAAAGGCGCACACCGCATTCTCATGTGAACTCCACACGCATGCACACACATACGCTGATGTGGTTTCCGGCAGCCTTGCAGCACGAGGAAGCGGCGGCGGCGGAAGCCTCATCCTCACCGCAGACACACGAGAGCGGGCTTTCCCTTAGCGGATGGTATGGATACTCAAGGGGATTGGGCCGGCCTTGACGCCTTGTTTGTGGGCCGTTTGTGACTCCGCCGATGGCCGCTCAGTCAACAAAGAAGAAGGCAATTGCGGGCGACGAAGGCACACATGTGGGCGCCCTGGCCTTCCGCAATGTGGAGCCATGTGACTTTGAAGACAAATAGTGTGGAAGGAATCATCCATTGGAATGTTTTTCACTCTCTGTCCATTCACATTGCTCGTTTTGCTAGGAGATGTCCTGAAAAGGTAGCCATACTCCAAAATATTGGCAAAATTCTATATTTATTTATTTATTTATGGTGGACCGTGGTCCAGTGGTTAGCACGTTGACTTCACAGTGCAGAGATAGCGGGTTAAATTCCAGCTCCAGCCTCCCTGCGTGGAGTTTGCACGTTCTTCCCGGCCTGCGTGGGTTTTCTCCGGGTACTCTGGTTTCCTCTTGTATTCCAAAAACATAGATGGCAGGCTTATTGAACACTCTGAGTCTAAATTGTCCCTGGGTGTGAGTGTGAACGCAAATGGTTGTTTGTCTCTGTGTGCCCTGCAATTGGCTGGCAACCGGTTCAGGGTGTCCCCCCGCCTACTGCCCGAAGAGAGCTGGGATAGGCTCCAGCACCCCCCGCGATCCTTGTGAGGATAAAGCGGATCGGAAAATGAATGAATAGATAAATACACACACACACACACACATACATCTGCACACATTTCATACACTTCATCTATGCTGTATGTTGCACATTTGATATTAAAGTTAATTTTATATATATATATATATATATATATATATATATATATATATATATATATATATATATATATATATATATATATATATATATATATATATATATATATATATATATATATATATATATATATATATATATATATATATATATATATATATATATATATAGACAATGTATTGTATATATATATATATATATATATATATATATATAGATATATATAGATAGATAGACATATAAAATTAGCGAAATGTTCTTTCTCGTAAATTTAGAGGAATTGCTGGAATTTCTGGCAAATACTGGGTGCTGGCCATGTCTTGCGTGACAGCAATCTAACATGATTTTGCAAATTGGGGAAAAAATGTTTACGTTTCCTGTATTTTATATTCCTAAGTCCTGACCCTCTCCTACATGTGACAACAATTGACCAGTTTCTTCATACTTTTGGGCTATCTGGTTAAAAAAAAAAAAAATTGTTGGACTCACCTTAAACTCTGACTCCACCTATCCATCCATTTTTGACACTGCGTATTGTGAACAGGGCGGCGGAACTCATTTTACTACTGGTCGGTATAATTTTCAAAAATTAATGATTGGTGTCAAATTTATTACAGAACAACCATCCGTCCGTTCCCAAATTCAATCATATGTACAGAATAAAAACATAACCTCTAATCCGTTAATGATTTGACCATGTCTGGCTGCATTTTTGGCGCTCCTCCTCAGTGCAGGTATTGCCGGGCTTTCCATTTGCTGAGGGAGTTTCTGGTTTCAGGAAATAGGATGATGACAGCCTGGTGGTTTAATGTCAGAACTGGGAGAAAAACCTTCCCAGAACAAAAGCGCTGAAGTCCAAGCAAGGGGTGTATCGGTATACAAGGTGTCATGTTTGCAACACACACACACACACACACACACACACACACACACACACACACACACACACACACACACACACACACACACACACACACACGTTCCACAGTTAAAACATTGTCCTATGTCCTATGATGCCTATTTACATGGGTTAATACGGGGGGGCGGCAACATATGGCTCCAGAGCCGCATGCAGCTCTTTAGCGACATCTAGTGGCTCCCTGGAGCTTTATAAAAAATGTTTGAAAATGGAAAAAGGTTTTGATTGTAGGCTAATATAGCTCAATACAGCATGTGTTTCCTTCATTGTAAGTTTTATAGAAGGCTTTTATTTTTTCGCGGCTCCAGACATATTAGTTTTTTTCTTTTTTTTGTCCTATATGGCTCTTTCAACATTTTGGGTTGCTGACCCCTGGGTTAATACGATGCAGAATGCAACTTCTGAAACTTTTAATGATAAAGTTATTCAAAAGTAAACTGCCTTTTAAAACATTTTACATTTTTCATAGAATGTGGATACAATATTTCCAACGTATATATATATATATATATATATATATATATATATATATATATATATATATATATATATATATATTTTTATGTGGGAAAAAAACATTTTCTGGGTCATACTACATTATTTAATTTATCCCTTTCATGAACCAATAATGATAACCTGTAACCTGATAACATGATAGGCTGTCCACTGTTGTAACCGCTGTCCCTGAAAGGGTTAATTTAATTAAATAAAATGCATTAACCCACACAGCAGCGAACATGAGAGCTGGTAGGAACTGACTGAAACAAACTTGTTGTTTTCATATATTAATTAAAAGACCCTGTGTTGTCTTTAGAGGTCAGTCCAAGAGGCAGCTCAATTATGTCAGTTTGCAAGCTACGCTCCCACAGAAAGGCCTGTTTTTAAAAGCGCCCACTAAATTCCATCCATCCCTTTTCTATGCCACCTACCTTATTCAGGATCGCATGTTAGCTGAAGCCTATTCCAACTTACTGTGGGCAAAAATCTCTCCTTTCTTATGAGCACATTGAAACAGTAATTCATGCCTTAGTCACATCCCGGCTGGATTACTGTAATGCACTTTACTTTGGAGTCAATTAATCCTCCATTAAGCATCTCCAGTTGGTCCAGAATGCTGCTGCTCGCCTCCTGACTGGGACTCATAAGAGGGAGCACATAACTCCTACTCTGGCATCCCTTCACTGGTTCCCTATACATTTTAGAGTTCTTTATAAGGTACTATTATTTGTTTTCAAATCTTTAAATGGCCCGGTGCCTCAGGTCTGCGGACCAGACACTATTAGAGGTTCCGAGAAGTAAGCGGAGGCTCAGAGGGGATCGAGGCTTTCCCATTGCTGGTCCCTCTCCTTGGAATGACCTCTCGTTGAATGTTCGGCAAGCCTCCTCGCTGTCCATCTTTAAAACTCTTCATAAAAGCTATTTTAATTCTTTGGCTTTTGACTAAGCATGAGACTTGATTTTTAGTTTGACTGTTTTTGTGCGTTCTACGGTCTTTGTTATTAATGTATTGTTTATTGTTCGATATATGATATTTGCTCCATGTACAGCAATGTGTATACAGTTGTGGTTGTTTAAAGTGCTCTATAAATACAGTTTAGTTGAGTTGAACTCGTCCTCCGTCAATCTCAGGGCCCATATAGAGTCAGACAGACCATTGATACTCAACGTTCAGCGGTCACTGAACCCACGCTGCCTGCACCAAAGTAAGGCGAGTGCATCAGTGACCGGAAATACTTAACTCCAACCCGACCCATGCCACGTCCGAACCCCTATCTCGCCAAACGGGACCAATTCTGCATTTTGTATTTCAAAATCCTCTCGGGATTGACACCATAATGAGAGGACAACAACAATCACACCGGGGTTGTTGCTCCGGCATCCGGTGTGATTACAATTAAAGATGTGGATTCTCAACCCTCCGACCTCACCAGATTTTAAAAAGTCTTTCTCGGTTAGTGCGCAAAGTAAATAAGCAGGCTACTGATCCAGAGGACGGCAATTCTGTCGGGGTCATTGAAAACAGATAACAGCGGCGGATAGCGGTTCCAGCCTGGGCAATATAAAACACACTAGTTGGGTTACACATAATTAACCCTTACGTACTTCCATGCATGCTTTCTATGTTATCAGTCAACCTTGACTTGGGCCAAGAATATCCTCATATTTGTCAGTCATATCAAATGATGTACTATGGATTTTTTTCTGGGAAGGTGCATTTTAAAAATGTTATACAACTTGTTTTAGCAGTTTTTAGCATGTAGTTTTTGTCAGTTTTTGTCATCATTCCCGCTTTTCAAGAGGAAGTCCAGTCAAAAATGTTCTTTACAATTTGTGCCCCCACTAGTCTAAACTGGGCATCCTGATCAATATTGCATTTGTGGAATATCTCATGCAGAGGTCATATGGCCTTGTATTGCCACCTGCTGTCGACTGAAAACGACATCACAGTGCCTAAGGGCTCAGGTAACGAGCGTCACGGCTCACCTGTATCCTTTGCTTTGGTCACGTGATGTTCGGAAGCTGAGCCCTTAGACACTGTGATGTCATTTTCAGTCGACAGCAAGTAGCAAAATAGCCGGTGAAATTAATAACATATATGATGAGAAATGTATTTTTGTTATGTGCCTGTTACAGCTGTAATCCACAGAAGAAGAGTGTGGAATGTACATGTCATCAATTATTAAACTGCGTACAAACGTTTGTTATCAAATGTTAAAAACAAAAGTCAAAACAAAATCAAAAGTAACTTCCATGACTTTTTCATAGTTTCCATAACCCCGCTTGGAATCCATTGACAAAAACAAAAAAAATGGCATAAATAGATCAAAACTGCAAAAAAAAAAAGAAACATGCAGAGCGTCTATGCAGCACTTTTCACTATTTCATGCAGGATAATTTATTTCCATAATTTCAAGGTTTGGGGTGGGAGGGGGCAACACAGACTTTATAGAAATTCCTTCTCTCTCTGCAACTATGAGAGGAGGCCGCCAGCAACTGTGTAATCGGAGAAGATGGAATGGAGTACACGCACATACACAGAGAAATCTAACGTAGTCTGGTGAGGTATGGAAAAAAAAGCTTCCCAGATGTTTACCCAAGCGGGTAAACGGGCCTTGTGACTCGAGGTCTGCGTTGAACCTTTGACCATGCAACCACGAAGGCCAACAAAAAAAACACACACACAAAAATGATGCGTTTCCCGCAAACAGGAAACGTAGCGTCCCTCAATCAGGAATCCCCTTTTTAGTGTCGGAAACCGTGACTGGTTCCAATTAAAGCAGTGAATATCAAAGACGGTGGCTTCCATTTTTAATGTGCATTCTTTACGGGTTCCACCGGTTTATTTGGACAGCAAATTTGTGGGTGGAGTCCTCGACTAATTGGTATGGGAAACTTGCACCTGTGGTCGACCGATGTTTTGAGAGTCCGGAGCGTCGAAATATTTGGAAGCGGCAGCCGGGCTTCTTGTGTGAAAAACAATTCCAGACGGCATGTGATGTGGAAGATTTTCTGGAACAATACAGCGACGCGGCGGTTAGGAGTTTTCCGAGATTTGATTTCAAAGCGAGGGCCGTATAATTTGTCATTCATCGAGAAGCCTTTGAACCACGTACTTGCTCTCACACAAGCGGCCTTAAAGACTTCATCGTGGTGCCACCACTTGCTGCAATGCAATCATGTCTGCTCCACAATGGTTTATGTCATGCTTTCTTAAGACCTCCAAACACTTTGTATTCGCTTTATCCAACATTTGAACTGTTAATAATAATAATGGCATGCTGCTGTTAGCGCGGAATGCTACAGTCAGGCAGGTCTTGTTACTACCGTTGGTGCAAAGCAAAGGAGGCCGGCCGGCCACGTGGTCCTGGTCGCCGTGTTTTTAGAGGTCAGTGGAAGCGTCATGTTGTAAGCTTGACTGACTTAGCAACAGTCACTCACTGTTTTTTTTCCTTTCGCCATAAAGTGTATGAATAATTAAGATTCTTACGCATAACCCAGACTGTTTTTCCGACATTAACTAATACCTTCTACAGCTTGATGAGCCAAATTCTGAGGTCATTAACTTTAGTTTAACCCAGAGAATGATGGGGTTTTTTTTCATTATGCATTCAGCGATCCTGTACAATTTGCCTTCTTTCAACTGAAGGACGCTGGAGGGAAAAAAAAAGTAATATATTTCTTATCTTAGTGAGGCCTTGGGGAGTCTTTCATCTCGCAGCCTACTCATTGTTCCCTGTGTGTGCCCACGACCGTGTTTTCACTCCCATTCATGCAGCTGCACAACTCCCTGCCCAAGAACAGATTTGGCAAGTACTTAATTAATCCCTTTTATTTGACATCCGCGCAGTTTATCAGCTTGTTTGTCTTTGTAAAGTGTGGCTTTATCTTGAATGTTTTGAGCAATGTTTAGGCTTGAGGCGCTTGACGTTGTGTCACTCTGCTTTGAAATGGAACATATCTTTTCTGCACTATACAATGTTGCTGACTGTTTTTGCCAGGTATATTGTACAATTGTGGTTATGTACTATATTTATTGACATTTGGTTGTCAAAATTCAGTGTTAAATGATAGTATTTCTGGTGGTTAGCATGTTGACCTCACAGTGCAGGGGTCGTGGGTTCGATCCTGGCTGCGGCCTTCCTGTTTGGAGTTTGCATGTTCTCCCCGGGCCTGCTTGGGTTTTCTCCGGTTTCCTCCCACATTCCAAAGACATGCGTGGCAGGCTGATTGAACACTCTAAATTGTCCCTAGGTGTGAGTGTGAGCGCGGATGGTTGTTCATCTCTATCTGCCCTGCGATTGGCTGGCAATCGGTTCAGGGTGTCCCCTTGCAAGGATAAGCAAATGGAAATTTGATGCTGCTGGAAATACTGCAGTATCAATTCCTTCATAAACAGTTAACCATTTACTTCTACAAATATAGTATGCACAGTATAGTATGATATACTTTTATACAGACTATTCACCCTTTTTTTTCCGCTCATACGCGCCGGCGATGGTTCTCACTGCTGCTCTTATTCACTGCTATATGTCTGGTATCTGGGGCGGATCCATAATGACATTGTCTCATGTCAAATGAGAGGTGACAAGATAGCCAAGCCGATACGTTGTTTTTGTATACATGCCCGTTTATGTGTACATGGCCTAGTGCGTCACTCACCTCCTCTGTGGTTTTTCATGGGATAAGGGGCACATCTCAAAGTGACTTTGTACTTCGATCATTAATGGTGGGCTTTGATGTTTAAATTACAGGTTTTGAGCATGAGGCACTGCTCACATTTGCAAGCAGGAGCGTGCCATAAGGTCCCCTTTTCCTTGTATGGCCCACTGGTCACTCAGCTCCATATTTAGGACCCGATTGCACTCAGAGCCAACCAAGGCACTGCGTTTGTTTCAATATTCCTTGCCTAAAAAGTAATTTGCTCACTGCTAGATTTTCATGCATTCCATCTGTTTGTCAGAGTGAGAATCCTATTTGTTTTGTTGTCCTACAAACAGGAATGCTGCGATTGACTGGCACCCGGTTCAGGGTGGGATAGGGACAGCTGGGATAGGCTCCAGCACGCCCCGCTACCCTTGTTGGGATAAGCGGATCAGAAAATGAATGGATGGATGACAGACGAGATTTTGGATGTAGTCAAGTGTCATAAATACTAAAAACATGTCAGTTTTCGCATGATAAATTCTAATACGATAGGCAACTCCCAGACAGCAGGCCTTTTTATCCAAGTAAAAACCCCTTTCTATTTTGAATGCTTTCCCCTGAGAAGTGCTGGGCGTGGATTATATCAAAGGTCCCATTGGGACGCCTTTGTTTTTGGTCGCGATCTCGGGGACAATTCTCAAGTAATCTAACGTCCCTACATTAATTCTCAGAATCAAAGCCAGGACCCTATTAGTTTTGAATGCCATCCAGTTCCATGTGATCGTCATAGGTGAGCTCAAATGAGGAAATGTTCTCTCTCTCAGCATGCTACCGTCAGACACAGTAGGGAAGCGGAGCGTGGTAACTTGTTATTTTAATGATGTCCTTCCGCGTACATGTGATGGATGGGGGCCACACAAGTGGATGTGCGGTACGTGCGCCTCCATGCCGGCCAACATCAGCTTCGGTTCGGTCGTGATTGTTCGTCGGCATGTTATGATTATTTCCTCAGTTTAAAAAAATACATCTGGCACTCTCTTTTGCTAATTGTGTCAGTCCCTCGATTAAAATTGAAAAAAGGTGAGTGTGAAACATAAAAAAGCAAACACAATCTTGATGGCATCTCAAAAGGTTACCAGCTACGGAAAAAAAGTATGTCACCATGTGCAATACCACTTAATTAAACTACGGCTGTACAGTATTAGTTAAATAATTTATTTTAAAATAAACAGGAAATCTCAAAACAAAGGTTATTTTCACCATAATTATAATTAATTTGAGTTCATTTTATCACTGTAAGTTGTCTTTTAAATTTTGTGTGTGTGTTTTTTAAAGCATTTTTATCTTCATATTTTGTCAAGAAAAATGTTTTTTGTCAATTTTACTTTGGGTGATTTCACTAGTTCTCATGAAATATTAGTACATAGAGAAAAAAAAAACATTCAGCTCTCTGGACAATTTGGATGTGCATGTATGGAAGCTGAAGGAGAACATCACAGAAGACCACTTCGGCGGGATTCAAACCCAGAACCTCTCGACTATGAAACAGATGTCCACACTTAAGTTGATCAATATTGGTTATGTTTCTTTATAGGTGCTGCTAATTTGGTGAGCAAAAGAGTCCAAATGGGCCCAACAGTCAACAATTCATTGTTGATAGTGTCCGGCATCTTTCGTGTCCGAAAAAAGGAAGGTGTTTACTTGTCTTACAGATGAAGCTTGATTTGAATTAAAACTGTATTTTAGTTGTATGTAGTTCATTAGTTCACTTCTATTTACACTTCTATACAATAAAGAATGTTAAAATGTTACTTAAAACAAGGCCTGTGCAGCTAATGAAAGTTTATGATTTGGGGTTTAATCCTGGACTGAACTAATTCACCTGACCTTATCCTTCAGAGAAAATATTTTGTCTAACGTCGTCACATAAAAGATTGTGTTCACATTGTACTTCATAGCTTTAAATTTTGATGAACCGCCTCTTGGCTGCAGGTTATGGAGCCAATTTGTTATCCCACGAAAATGAGAAAGCGCGTCTCTGGTGGTGACTCTCCTAACTTTATGGAGTGCAGATGTTTCTGCCTTTTGTAATCAACCGATTGGACATGTTGACCCCAAGTGCCCTTGAGTTGATATTTAGCTCATAAGGAGGCTTCATCACACAAAGGGAAGAACAAACGGCCCACGTTTCGATTGACATCAGGGCTAACGTCGCGTGCCTGCTCATTAATATTACCTTACACTCTGCAGACGTTTCTTTGCTTTTGACATTTCGCTTCGTCCTTTCATAAGAGCAAAACAATCAGCGCCCCTCCCGCCCCCTTTCTCGTAATTAGATTCTCTGCAGGGACTCGGCGGGTTATGGAACATGCATACGAGAGCAGTCATGACATGACTTGGACAAATATACGCCGGATGTCAATGACACCATGACTCCAAGCCCTTTAAAAGCCAATCCCGGAGAAAATAAGTGGTGTGTAATTTCCTTCGAGATGCGTAAATGTGCGATGCGCCCTTGAATCGGTGATTCTCTTTCAGTGTGACAAGCAAATCAATCCCATGGAAAGACGGAAAGTCATGTTTCCAGTGTTTGTGGCTGACACTGCGCAGAGCTGCATGCGTGCTTAATTGGTCACGCAGCAGATGAATGACCTTAAGATTACAAGCAGGCGCTGAGGAGGCCTTGGGGACGGAGGCCTCCATGACGGTTTGTTATTGTCCTGTGGAATCATTTGGACTACTTCTGCGGTGGATTGAATGAAGCATTTACCGTGTATGCATTCACGCCGCAGTATCATTATTATGTTCGCAATAATTAACCCACAAAAGGTTGAATAAAAGTCAAATGGATCTCTTCGTTGGTCAGGAGCAATCCAGAACACTACATCTTCTGAAGAATGCTGTTTTCAGGTCATGAGTCTTAAGTTCATGTACCTTCCAGCGAAGTAAAACGTTTTAGGAAAATTTGAGGGTTCATCAAGCTGTGATAAACTGTAATTCCCCCCGAAACCTTGACCAGGATGAGAAAATGGATGGAAGTCATCTAACAGGAAAACTTGGACCAAATGATTCTTGGTACACATTCTTGCCAGATGTAGCCTCCCCCTTGACGACTTGAGGGTTTATATCAGGTCTGGCCAAGTCTGGTCGTCGAGAGCCCTGATCTAGCCTGTTTGTGATGTCTCCCCCTCCAACAGACCTGATTCAAATGATCGGGCTCGTTATCAGGCTTTTGCAAAGCTTGTTGGTGAGTTGATCATTTGAAACCATGGGCCTCCACAAACTTTGTTTTAATGTACTTTTTTGATAGCGTTCATTTTGACATCACAAAAAGTAGGACAGAAATGATGTAAAAGCGAGAGGACAGTATTGTTTGTTCTGTTTCCAATTACATTTCATGTTTGTCTCCATGGACCAGCTTGCTGGCCCATAATGTCAACAATGCCAATGTTAGCAATCTCCTAGCCTTTAGTTAGTCTGAGCAAAACTGTTTGAAATGAACGACAATAGTGAACTATTCACATGAGTATATTTGATCAATGAAATGATTGGGATTGTTGTCAGGTTTCTGCAAAGCTTGCTGATAAGCTAATATTTGAATCTGGTGCATTCGAGGAAGGAAAAATGTAAAACAGGGTGCATAGGGATTCTAAAGGAATGGACTTGGGCATTCCTGGTTTTGAGTACAGTATAATTAGGTTTGGACTTAGGTTTTATGGTTATGTTTTGTCAGTAATGGGAGTTTATGCTTGGGCTGTATTAGGCCAGCGGTCCCAAACCTACGGGCACAGAAAGAATACATAACTTACATTACTTTCTTTTTATTCATTTCTGAATCAGTTGGATTTTGAAAAATGACCGGATTCTCTGTTACATCCGTCTACATGTTGACGCAGGTCAAGGTGCGCTTCTGTGTCACGTGATAGGTTACCGCTAAAATGAAACCTGGGAGCTAGCAAAATGAGTAAGAAAACAAACGTCTTTGGAAAGTTTATTTGGGATGGGGAAAAGGCCCAGCCAGGAGACAGAAGAGGAGCCTATGACTTTCAAGAAAAAGAAGGCTACATTTAATGACTGGCGACCAATCCTTCCACCCAGCAAACATCACCTGGGATAGACTCCAGTTCTCTTGAAAATCTGAACAGGGTGTGAAAATAGAGGGAAATCAATTACCCTGGCAAACCAGTATCTGCACCGACTGGTTCTTCGTGCGTCTTTCCTCAAGATATACATTATCTACGAAGGAGTAAGTATATATTTCCTATTTTCTTCCGTACAACTTGGGCAACGTCCAACAGTGGGTGGATGAGGCGGAAGCGTGTGGAGCTCCCAGTCGGCCAGTGGCAGAGGAGAATCCAGATCGAGCCAGCCGAGGGGGAAGCCGTGTTGCGCACGGTGAGGTCATGCTCCAGACATCTGTGGCGGGTTCTAATTACGCCAGAACAAGTAGACAGCGTCTGACTGCCTTTTGGCGAGGGGATGGGCCAACACAAGCCATTCTTCGCTTGCCGTCGTCCAGGCCTGGAGAATGCCTTCACGCTGCCCAGACCCCCTCATCAACATTCCCCAACAACGGCTCCATCCTGCATTAAATTCATATGTGCTCTGAGAAGCTGGGGCTCACGATCCATCAGTCAAGTGTGCGTACAGAAAGCTGGCTGGTGCAAAGCAAATGCTCTTGCGTGGGGTTTTTCAACTAAAGGTGAGAAAAGTAGGGCACATGGGCCACAGGTGGCCCCCTGCTTGTCAGCCCAGCCTTCATTTGAATTCTTATGCTGTACGTTAATGTAGCCTTTTTTTCCCCAAAAATGTGTTCATTAAATGTCTGTAAACGTTATACTTGTAATATATATATATATATATATATATATCAGTGGCGATTGCTCTCGGACTGCAAGGGAAGCTCGGCTTCCCCTAAAATGTCAAAGAATAAGTGATCAAATATATGAATGTAAACTACAACGTGCTCAACTTTTGTTCCGAATCAGCTTCTTCTTACTGGTTACGACGCGACTCCCTTCTCATTCATTTCCGCAGCTTTGCTTTGCTTTAAACATTTTTACTATTATTGAAACCCCCGCTCGCCGACAAAGGCGGCGAGAGAGTTGGGTACCCCGGCTGGGTGTCTCGTTACCTCTGCGTCCCGCGTCCTAGACGGCCTGTGGTGTTCGTCAAATAGTTCGCTGAATCTTTTCGATTGGATGCTATTTTCTTAAGATTATGGTGCGAGCATGCGACTGCGACACACAAAACGCAGTTTAAACTGTTGTCGGAGATCGTGGCCGCCGCTACGATTCAATGTTGTTGACAGACGACAGGGCAAACCACGCGCATGCTCAACGTGAATATCGCGAGAGTTTGCACCGATGTGAACGCCCTAAATTCATCTTTCCTTTTCTCATCTCATCTCATCTTCCGAACCGCTTGATCCTCACTAGGGTCACGGGGGGTGCTGGAGCCTATCCCAGCTGTCTCCGGGCAGAAGGCGGGGGACACCCTGAATTGGTTGCCAGCCAATCACAGGGCACACAGAGACGAACAACCATCCACGCTCACAATCACACCTAGGGACAATTTAGAGTGTTCAATCAGCCTGCCATGCATGTCTTTGGAATGTGAGAGGAAACCGAGCACCCGGAGAAAACCCACGCAAGCCCGGGAGAACATGCAAACTGTATATATATATATATATATATATATATATATATATATATATATATATATATCCCAATGAATGAAATGCTGTTAAAGATATATATATATATATATATATATATATATATATATATATATATATATATATATATATATATATGCAGAGGTACCATAATCTTAAGAAAAAGATATATATATATATATATATGTATATATGGTTGTTACTGGAACAAAGCGGATATGGCGAGATGTGATAACATGGCTCCGTTGGAATGTGAGGATCAGCGGTTCAGATATGAATATATATATATATATATATATATATATATATATATATATATATATATATATATATATATATATATATATATATATATATATATATATATATATATATATATATGGGATACTGGAACAAAGCGGATATGGGCGAGATGTGATAACATGGCTCCGTTGGAATGTGGGCTGAATGGTTACTTCGAAACCCACAGTCAGGGTTGACCATAAAACAACGAGTAGCTCAGTGTTCCAAAATCCACAAATGACAATTGCTATCACAATTTGAGATTGATGAGGTACAACGCAGATTCCATGGTGAAGGGTCCCAGGCTGCCAGATCAGAGGAGGAGGTTATACCAGAGATTGGGAGGAAAGCCCCAATGAATGCAGATGATGAGATTGGGAGGCCAGCCCCAATGAATGAAATGCTGTTAAAGATAAGATCATGGCAAGAATGAAGGCTGGGCAACCTAGAAAACGATACAACCTCTATGTGAAATACCACCTGAAAGTCTCATGGAAACTATGAATGCAGCACTAAGGGCATGTGAGTCAATTGACAGAGGCCCAGAGAGGTGTGATGAAAAGGTCGATACCCAAGAGGTACATCCAGATGAGCATACCTGAAGCACTCAAAACTACCAAACAAAGACTTGTCCAGTCACCTAAAGAGGTACACGAGAGAGAATGAGGCCAGACGAATAAGCAGGCTGTTCACAACACAACCTGTGAAAGTGTACGCAGTGGGAGGGTTCTAACAGCAGAGCAGACCCACCAAGACTGGAAATTGAAAGGTACTGGAAAGGCATATGGGAGAAGGAGGTCGCACATAACACCAGTGCACAATGGCTGGTGACTCTGAGAGAGGAGCACAGCAACCTCCCTGAACAGAACCCAGTTACCATAACAGTGGCAGACATACAGGAAAGAGTCTCAGATATGAAAAACTGGACAGCACCAGGCCCAGGCATGGTCCACACCTACTGGTTAAAGAAACTCACAGCACTCCATGAGCGCCTAGCAGCACAAATGAACCAGTTGCTTAGGGATGGGAATCACCCAGCATGGCTAACTGAAGGGCGAACGATCCTGATCACGAAGGATCCCTCAAAGGGTGCATCCAACTATCGGCAATAACCTGTCTGACCACAACATGGAAGCTCACGTCAGGCATCATTGCGGCTAAGATAAGTGGACACATGGATCAATACATGAGCGAAGCACAGAAGGGCATTGGTAGATATACCAGAGCAGCCAAACATCAGCGCCTGGTTGACAGACCAGTCGCACAAGACTGTAGGTCCCGACATAGCAGCCTGGCACAATCTAAATTTATTGTATATGTTAAATTGCTCCATGTACAGCACTTTGTATGCGGGGATGGCTGTTTGAAAGTGCTCTATAATACAGTTGACTTGACTTGACTTGACTAAATTGATTACAAGAAAGCCTGTGACTCGATGCCAAATACATGGATCACTGAATGCTTGGAGTTGTATAAGGTGAACAGGACCCTAAGAGCCTTCGTTGCGAACTTGATGAGGATGTGGAAAACCACACTTGAAGCCAATGGCAAGCCACTTACCCAAGTGTCCATCAAATGTGGCATATACCAAGGTGATGCACTCTCCCCACTGCTGTTCTGCATAGGACTGAAACCCATAAGCCAAGTAATCGCCAAGACAGGCTATGGATGCCGCCTCAGAAATCGAGCTACGATCAGTCACCTCATCTACATGGATGACATAAAGCTGTATGCTAAGAGCGAAAGGAACATAGACTCCCTGATCCACACAACCAGGATCTACAGCAGTGACATCGGGATGTCATTTGGGCTTGAGAAATGTAGTCGGATGGATACTAAGAAAGGGAAGGTAGTCCACACTGAAGGGGTCTCACTTCCTGAAGGAACAATAGCAGTCATTGAGGACAGCTACAAGTACCTCGGTATACCACAAGCCAATTGCAACCTCGAACTGGCAACAAGGAAAACGGCTATGGCCAAATACCTCCAGGGGGTGAGGCAAGTCCGAAGAAGCCAGTGATCAGACCATGCAGGAATAATAAGGTGGCCAAAGGAAGAGATTCAGATGGCAGATGTAGACCCAAAAGCTCCTAACCATGCATGGAGGGTTCCATCCCAAACCCAGCACCCTGAGACTGTACGCAAGCGGTCAGGAAGGAGGCCGGAAACTAGTGAATGTGAGAGCCACTGTCCAGGATGAAACATCTAAGATCCATGAATATATCAAGGAGAAGGCTCCAACGGATGACATACTCAGAGAATGTCTCAGACAATGGGGAACAGAGGATGAGGTGCTGGAAGAGGGACCATCATGGGAGGACAAGCCCCTACATGGGATGTACCACCGGACCATAACTGAAGTGGCTGATCTAAAGAAGTCCTATCAGTGGCTAGAGAGGGCTGGCCTGAAGGACAGCACAGAGGCCCTGATCCTGGCTGCTCAGGAGCAGGCCCTGAGCACCAGGGCCATTGAGGTCCAGATATACCACACCAGACAAGACCCAAGGTGTAGGTTGTGCAAAGAGGCACCTGAGACGATCCAACACATAACTGCAGGGTGGAAGATGCTGGCAGGGAAAGCCTACATGGAACGCCATAACCAGGTGGCTGGCATAGTCTACCGAAACATCTGTGCAGTGTATGTACTGGAAACCCCAAGGTCAAAATGGGAAACACCTCCAAAGGTGGAGGAAAATGACCAAGCGAAGATCCAGTAGGGCTTCCAGATTCAGACTGACAAGATGGTAATGGCGAACCAACCAGATATCGTGATCATAGATAAAGGGCAGAGAATAGCCATTGTAGTTGATGTAGCGGTCCCAAGTGATGGAAACATCAGAAAGAAGGAACAGGAGAAACTCGAGAAATACCAAGTGCTCAGAGAGGAGCTGGAGAGAGCCTGGAAGGTAAAGGTGACAGTCGTGCCTGTGGTGGTTGGAGCACACGGGGCAGTGACCTCCAAACTAGATGAGTGGTTGCAACAGATCCCGGGAACAACATCGGACATCTCAGTCCAGAAAAGCGCAGTGCTGGGAACAGCAAGAATACTGCGCAGAACCCTCAAGCTTCCTGGCCTCTGGTAGAGGACCCGAGCTAAATGGGGGTTACAGACACCACCCGAGGGGTGAGAGGAGGTTAAAACCGTAGTTACTGCTAAAACAGCAACTTAATTGGTAAACGTAGACATTTCCACACAGTACTGTGAATTCAGCAATCTTGTATTTCTACCATTAAATACACGCTTCATGAATAATAATGACATTAAATATGATGGTGTTGATAATGGATCTTCCAGTTGTACGTCCAAAAAGGCACAAGAGGATAAAGGCCAGAGTTGAAGGTTCAGGAATGCTTTATGAGCTCAGTCAGCGTGGCGATTTTCAGTTGGAGGAGAATAATTACAAATCCCATCCTTCACTTTAAACGACTGCCCGAGGAACCGCATATGAGCTGTAAAGTTCCAACTCACACTCATCAATCATCTGCATCCGCTTTCCTCATAAAGACATGGAAAAAGCTTCCTTATTTTCATAATTAGACTGATATTTCCTCCCTGGTGACAAAATTAAAGGGTCTCACGATTGAGACAGCAACAGGAGTAAAAATGCTCTTTTGGAGCGGAACCCCTGATTTTTGAGGAAGCCGTAAACCCCAAAGTTGACAGTTGATATGAATACGAAAACACGCGCTGCCGTGGCAACCAATCAGTTCGGCACCGAAAGTTGCATTACGGCTTGGATTGTAATTATGTTAATTGTTTACGTCATGCTCTGTGAATAACTGTAATTCTGTTTAAACACAGGCTAGAGACGAACAGTCGTCATGTGAAACTTTTCAGTAAACTTTGCAGGAAGGCAATGTGAAAAAGTGCAATGAATTTGAATAGAAATACACTTTACACACCAAAAAATTGACTTTTGAATTGCTTGTATACAATTAGCGGGGCTTGCCCACGAATCAAATGTGCATTCCTTTCCGACTACACTGATTTAACTTGGTTGTTCATGACAGGGCAGCCCGGTAGTCCAGTGGTTAGCGCGTCGACCTCACAGTGCAGAGGTAGCGGGTTCAATTCCAGCTCCGGACTCCCTGTGTGAAGTTTGCATGTTCTCCCTGGGCCTATGTGGGTTTTGTCCGGTTTCCAAAAACATGCAAGGCAGGCTAATGGAACACTCTAAAGTGTCCCTCGGTGGGAGTGTAAGCGTGGATGGTTGTTTGTCTCTGTGTGCCCTGCGATTGGCTCGTAAACCGGTTCAGGGTGTCCCCTGCCTACCGCCCGAAGACAGCTGGGATCGGCTCCAGCACCCCCGCGACCCTTATAAGGATAAAGTGGATCGGAAAATGAATGAATGAATGAATTTTACAGTCAAGAGTATCCTTAAGAAGTTTGATGTAATTGAGTTGTCCTGAACATGACTCTTTAAAGTAACTGGAAAGTTAAACGGGGGGAGCACTTTAACCCTTTCAGTGACAGCGGTTACTACAGTGCACATCTTATCATGTTATCAGGTTACAGGGTGCATGAAAGGGTCAACCGATCTACATAATATGCGTTGGACATGTCTATCATGACAGTATGGAGCATCACTTTCAAAGGATTCACCATGAAAGAGAGGGTTCGAGAAGCCATTCATTGCTGCTCGCTGGTTAATTGTTATTATTTTAGATGGCATGAACAAGATATTATTCTTGGTCAACCTGCCCAACGTTGACAGTAGCTGCAGATTTAATCTCACCTCGCGATTTCGTCATTCCGTCCCTGGACTACAAAGGGCAGCACAAAGTCCTCTGTAGTCTGAGCAGTGACAGTTTTATGCGCACCGCACCCTTTCCACTTGACATGAAGCCCCCCGCCCATCGTGCTCATCTGGCATGTGTGGTGACTTCAGGCCGCTCAGCATACAAGGGGGTGAAATCCCCTTAAAGGAAAGACGCGACACGTGCAAGACTGTGGATGGAAACTCTGCGGCCCACCATCACTGCCGGCAAGGCTCCTAAGACTTCCATTTATTTATGTTAATCAGACATAAGCGGACTCTCCCGACACAAAAAAAAAAGGAGGCGGAATTCGATATCGAAATGATTGAAATCTGGACGGACGCGGATAATTTCATCATGCACTGGGAATTCCTTCCACTTCCCAAGACGAGGAACTCATTCCACTGTAATGGACTTTGGTCCTCGCCATTCATTTTCAAGAGTTTTCCAAATAAAGTATTCACACACGTGACTTGAGTAGCAGAAGAGAGACTTCTGTAAAAAAATACAGACACACACACGCACACACACACACACACACACATAAAAAGTAAAAATTAATTTTGACTGTCAAACCGGCTTATGCGAAATGTCACATGATCAAAACCACGGGTGAGCGGGCTAATCAGCACGACGGGCTGACGATATGATGGTTTGATACCGAACTTACCGGAGTGTGTTTTCTTTCTCAGTGGCATCTTTGGACAGAAGATAAATACAAATGTAGCATTTATTGATTCAGTACCAGTCAAAGGTCTGGAAACAGTATCAAATTCAGAAGGTCTCGAAGCATATTAAGAGATCAAGAAATTCAAGGAATGGACTGTTGAGAATGCACAGCTGTGAAGTGAAAGTCATTCCAGGTCATAAAGCATCAGCCACATCATCGAGCTGACTGAGAAAAAGACCAACATGTGCAAAGCGGTTATCTGGGCAAAAAGGCGTCTATCCACTTGGAAGAATGGAAACACCGACATGTCCTCTAAGACCAAAACAACAACAACCCCACGAAAAAATGCTGAATTAGCTGATGAAAATACACTAAACCGCTTCTTTCGAATAGACCTCAAGTTTTCAGTTTTCAGGCTGGCTCAAGGCGATGCATTGGCCACAAATCATTCTTGTAGTTGACAACATAAAAAATGTTCTCAAAAAGCTATGGATGAGGAATGCTTCTCCGAATCTGCTGCGTCATTGTTTTTGATACGGTTCGTCCATGTTGCTGCTGTTTTACACTGCGATTAGTTTCCAAGACCCCATAAATCAAGGGCTCAATCAATCATGTAATGATTGAATTCATCTCTCTTTACTTAACGTCTCTTTCACCTCATGTCATCATCTGTTCAGGCTGAAAAAAATATTGAGGTGTTTTGACAAAGCAAGGGCATACAAAGTACAGTTTTCTGGTTTAAAAAGTAAAACGTCTTTGTAACAATAAATACGTTGGTCAACATCATCAGGGTTTTGAGGTTTGATTTTAAATTGTTTTTTTTTTGGTGGTACTTTTTAATTTTTTCATTTTATTCAGCGACATTATTTGTGAATTTTCGTGTTTCATTTGAGTCTCAAGGGGAAAAAAATCCACCTATTCTAGAACCAAACAATTAATTCAGAAACATTACATCCATCCATCCATCCATTTTCCGAATCGGTTGCGGGCGGTGCTGGAGCCTATTCCAGCTGTGTTTGGGCAGAAGGGAGGGGGGGGGGCACACCCTGAATCAGTTTCCAGCCAATCGCAGGGCACAGACAGACAAACGAGAGTACCCAGAGAAAACCCACGCAGGCACAGGGAGAACATGCAAACTCCTCACAGAAAGGCCTGGAGCCGGGATCGAACCCACGACTTATACTGTGAGGTTGACGCGCTAAACCCTTGATCGCCCGGCCGCCCAGAAACATTACATATTATTATAATTATGAAAACCTGATCTGCTAGAGGGAAAATTTGGACGGATTCAGGATCAGCGCAAAAATAATCTGGAAATGAAAATACAGCGTTCCGTCACTTTTTGTGGGTGATACGTTCGGTTACACCTTGCCTGTCAGTGACGAGACAGGACTTGCCGTCCATATGGCGAATTACAACCCGCAGACGTTGTGTCCTGGAGACCCTCTGTTGAAATGCAGCCCCGTGGCCTTGACACTGTGTTTTAGTGTGAGGCAGTCCAGATGGGAAATCCCACACACGGCGCTGTCCTAATGAGCGCTGCGCTATCGCTATCGCCGCTAAACCGCCGCAATGTGACAGGAAGAAGGAAGGCTTCCATTCAATCGGCTAATGACGCTCCGAAGGCAAGCGGGTCAGCGGGGGTGACGACACAGGGCGGGCGTAGCGAGCGGATGCTTACTGACTGTTTTGACCTCCGAGGCCCACAATAAACACGCGACGGCAGCCAAATGAGTCAGTGATTTGTTTGAGGGAACACGTAACTGTTTTGTGTCATTAATATGACAGGCGGCGGAAACAACAGCGCGTACCTCACTTTGTCATGTGCGCACAAGCACACGTCAGACTGAAATGAGATAAGGGCGGATTTCAAATCAATATGTTCCACTCCTTTCCACCATGTCACAACATACAAAGACTCTCAAAGTACTTATTACTGCCTAATACTGACTGGTTGGTTATGAATCCTATTTGAGGGGGCTTGCTGGGTTTTCCCCCAAACCGACTATATTCACAATTCAAGGATCACCTTTTGCTCTTAGAGAGGGAACCCAGAGTGTCCCCTGCTTGACCAAACCCGCAGCAGTGCCGACAAGACCGAAACTAAAACAATGGTCTCCATCTAATCAGGCCAGTATCTATTCAATATTGATACTGACTTGTTATTGATACTGTCGGTATTTGCATTGATACGCCCACCACTAGTTTCTATTGCCACATACTGTTGCCGCCGACATTGACTTCATCCCGAAATCATGTTCAATCATTAATTAAGGATGCAAAAAAAAACCCAAAACCCCCACACATTAATAACACTATCACTGTATAACAGTGGTTAGTACGTCGACCTCACAGAGCAGAGGTACCGGGTTCAGTTCCAGCTCTGGCCATCCTGTGTGGAGTTTGCATGTTCTCCCTGTGCCTGCGTAGGTTTTCTCCGGTATTCTAGTTTCCTCCCACATTCCAAAAACATGCACGGCAGGCTGATTGAATGGTCCAAATTGTCCCTAGGTGTGAGTGTGAGTGCGGATGGTGGTTCGTCTCTGTGTGCCCTGCAATTGGCTGGCAACCGGTTCAGGGTGTCCCCCACCTACTGCCTGTAGACAGCAGGGATAGGTTCCAGCACCCCCCGCGACCCTTGTGAGGATAAAGCGGTTCAGAATATGGATGGATGGTTGTATCGATGGACTTGCATGAAAAGTGTGGTACAGTATTTTTTAAACTAATAATAAACACGAATCATGACACGAGAAATGTGGCCGCAACATTTTCTGGTCGCTAGGGTAACGTTTAAACGTGCCTTCAAAATAAGATACGCCGCAAATAAAAAGTGCATGAAAAATACGACTCACCATCACCGCTCATTATGCAGAATAGGCTTGGTGCGTGTGAATCTCCCATTGAGATAAAGCCATATTTGAAATACGACTCCTGATACTGTCTATTAAATGTAGTCTTCTCTTTCTTGAAAGTCGTAGGCTCCTCTCCTTTCCTTTTCCCCTTCCCGAAAAAACTTTTCAGACTACATTTGTTTTTTATGCAGTAACCTATCATGTGACCGAGAAGCGCGCATTCACCTGCGTCAAGAGTGACATACTGTCAACTGATGTCAACATGTAACCACAATAAAATTTTGATTATTGTCAATTACATAATTTCCTCATAGAAAGTTTGATTCAAAACATTGGGGTCGAAATTGGCCTCTTCTGTCATGACTGTCTGTGTTGGTTTTTGTTTTCAGCCCCAGTTGGAGTGAATTGACGCACCCGTTTCAAATTATCATTAGCCTTGTATTTAAGGACGCCGACTTCTGCTATTCCTTGTTGGATTATTTACCTTGCTAGCTGTTGTGTTTCAAGTGTTGTATTCTAGGCCTCTCAGCATTATTCGTAGTCACTCTTCTTTTTCAAAGTTTGTTGTTTTTATTTTCATTATTTTATTATTGCTATTGGTCTTTGGTTTTGTGTTTTGGACTTTTGATATTTTGTTTGTGTATCCTCGGTCTTTCCTTGTACCTTTGCAAGCCCTTTTGGTTTATCCATTGTCTTTCTTGGCTCCTTGTGACCAGTGATTCCTGTTTCTACTTTATAGGTGTGCTTTTCTGTAAATAAATATTTTCGTTGCCGCGTTTTGTCTGAGTTTCTGGGATCCAAAATCATGATTCTGTTCGGTTCTGAACCTGACATCTTCAAGCCAAAATGTCAAACTTCCAGTGTCTTTTCAAGCAAGGCTTCTTGAGACTTTTTTGTGGACATTTTTAGCCTTGAGGCCATGCAGGAGATACAACCCTCTGAGAAGGGAAGCGCTGTGTTGATATGCTCAGAGGCGGTGAGGAAAAAAAGGCCTGTGTGAACTGTCAGCAGTAGATAGATGCAGCCATGTGCCACTCGGACCCTGGTTGACCCACTTCCTCCAGATGCACACCGATGGAGAGTGAGGAGGAGTGGATACCCTCAGCTGGAAGTGCAGATAGCGTATTTCCGCAAAAAGTGGCAGGTGGTGGGTGGAGTAGGGTATTTTCTCAATCGCAAATGGGGAGGGGGTCATCTCATCTACTCCATGGGAGTAGATGGGAGTAGATGGGAGTAGATGAGAGGAGTAAATAAGAGGGGTAGCCTTTAAAGGTCAAGAGTGAAGTAAACTCAAGCTTTAACATAAATTGTCATGACCATCCTGAGAATTTAAGTCTCCACACTTACATCTGGAAACCTGCTGTTTTGGTTCAGTTCAAAGGGTCTAAGTTGATGAGCTTAAATATGCTCTTACATGACTTTTTATTCCTCGGGAGAAAAACAGATCAGGTCACTGTAATTAACTCATCCATCGATTTTCCGATCGGCTTTATCCTCACAAGGGTCGCGGGGGGTGCTGGAGCCAATCCCAGCTGTCACAAACATCAGCGCTCACACTCATACCTAGGGACAATTTTGAGTGTTCAATCAGCCTGCAAAGCATATTTTTGGAATGTGGGAGGAAACCCATGCAGGGAGAACATGCAAACTCCAAACAGGAAGGCCACAGCCAGGATTGAACCCACAACCTCTGCACTGTCGACGCGCTAACCACTGGACCACCGAGTCGTCCGTAATTAAATCAGTCCATGTTAATCTGTTTGTTTTTGGGGGGTGACAAGAAAAAGTGAAATTCCCCACACCCATTCTCTGAATGGCTTTTCCTCACAATGGTTGTGGGCAATAATAATAATAATAATAATAATAATAATAATAATACATTTTATTTGTAAGCGCCTTTCATAGCACTCAAGGACTCAAGCAAGAGCAAACATGAAAATCACAGATAAAATTATAAATAAAAGAAGAGATAAATTAAGTAGAATATGCGATTCTGAATAGGTTTTGAGCAGGGTTTTGAAAGTGGGAAGAGAGTCAATGTTGCGAATGTTGGGTGGAAGTGAGTTCCAGAGTTTGGGGGCAGAGCGGCTCAAAGCTCTGCACCCCACCATGCTGAGACGGGCAGAGGGTACACAGAGGTGAAGGGACGATGAGGACCTGAGGGAACGAGAGGGAATGGAAAGGTGAAGAAGGTCAGACAGATAGGGCGGGGGGCAAGGTTATAGATGGCTTTAAATGTATAGAGAAGTATTTTGAAATTGATTCTCAGTTTGACAGGGAGCCAGTGGAGCTGTCGGAGGATGAGGGTGATGTGATGAAAGGAGGGGGTTCTGGTCATGATCCGGACTGAAGAATTCTGGAACAGTTGAAGTTTGCTGGAGGAATTTGTGATGGACACCAAAAAGAAGTGAATTGCAATCGTCAATACAGGAGGTGACGAGACTGTGGACAAAGATAGCAGTGGTGTGGGGAGTGAGAGAGGGACGGAGACGGTTGATGTTACGGAGACGATTGATATTGCATAGGTGGAAATATGCGGACCGGGTTATGTTATTGATGTGGGAGTGGAAAGATAGTTAGCTGTCGAGGATGACACCCAGGCTCTTGACCTGAGGGGAAGGTGATACAGTGGATCTTCCCCCTAATTTTGCATGCGCAGACATTCACACGGTAGCCAATCCATTATCACACCTGTTAAAAACCTGAAATCCTAATAACTCGCATGATGTAAGCATGTCAGAATAAAAAAAAATCAAACCACCTATATATCAAAGCTTATTGTTGGATAGAGATTTGCACTACAAATCAGACAAGCCCGAGTTTGTAAGAATAAGCTTCGGATTAAGGATATTTAATACCACTTTTTATGCTAAATTGTAGACAAATCAATTGAAGGCAATTTGCTTTGGGCCTCCAATTGACCGAGCCAGCCCAAGTGTGCTGATTGATGACGAAGGCAGCTTGGAGCTGTGAGAACTCATGTGAATTGCACAAGACATTGACATTCAACATTTCATACGGACGTCACGGTAATATGGATCAATTAGGTAGAAATATTCCCATTACTCGGCATTGGTACACTGCCAATTGCAGATCAGATACTAAACAACTCCAGATGTTGACTGTGATTCTCTCAGTCCATCCTAATATGTATGAAAAAGTCATCTTAACAACAACTTACATACTTCGCCACTGCTGTTTTGGTTAGCAACAGAGTCCAAATAGGCTCAGTTGTTAACTTTAACAGTTATGACCCATTGTTTTTTTCTGACAGTGAAATTGTTATCTGAGCGAGTGCTTGTGTGCTGCGGTATGTGCCACTGTTTTGGTTAGCAAAAGCGTCATTGGTTAAGTCCTTCATGTGGGTGTGTGATCAGTAGTTTGTAATAAGACACACACATTATACAACCTATTTAAAAAGTCGATCAACTCAGACAGCTACACTATAACCTGCTTTACTTCAACGATGAAAAGGGGAGGCTTCTATTTGAGAGAGACATTTATTTGTGTTTAGAGGATGATGGTGTATATTATTCCGGCGCCAGTGCACTCTCCGAAAGATACTTCCCGGGCCAGGCTTTGGGAAACGATGGAGAATTGAGGTTGAAATCTGTCTCGCCCACAGCGCAAAAGTCACAAGAACACGAGAACCAAACTGCGCAATCTCACTCGGCAAACCGGAGGAGGTGTTGACACGCAGCTTGCGTTCTCATTAAGAGCGCTCCCGTCCAGACAATGGAAAAACGCCCGCTTTAATGAGCCACTCCCGGCTGAACGAGGAGAGCAAATAAAGGATTTGTTTGCTCAGTGAGTAAGATTTGGAAATGGATGGAAGACGGATGGACCAAGCCCCATGATATCATTCCTTCAGTGTAAAGCTCCTGCCTGAACCTCGTCGTGATTCATTTCCGTGAACACTGCCTGTCTTTACATCGGAGCTGCACTTTTCTTTGTTTAGTTCAGGCAACGGAGGGTAAAGTTGTCATGGCAGAAAAACATCCTCAATTTGGAAACGCGTATTACTCAGTGTTTGTTACATCAACTACAAGGAGCAAGGAAGAAGCCATTCAAATTTGGTTTAAGTTTTATTAATATTGCGAGAGTCACTCCAGCTACCTTAACAAAAAGGGAAAAATACTGGGAGTCAGTTGGTTAGTTGGTCGGCTAGTTAACACATTTACATAGAAACTACTTTTTACTACATATTTTTCTGGAAATGAAAAGGTAATGGACATGGGCCAAGGAAGAACACATTTAAATTGAGTCAGAATGATTGAAAGGAGAATTTTGCGTGTGTCACTGTAGCTACCTCTGTAAAAATGCAAAAGTCAGCTCACTAACAAGATTATAAAAAAACGACATGAGGATTTCTTCTGTGAAAATGTATGGCCAAGATGAAAAAGTAACCCATCCATCCATTTTTAACAGCGCTTATCCTGAAGAGGGTCGCATGGGGATGCTGCAGCCTATCCCAGCTGACTTCGGGCAAAAGGCGGACCACACCCTGAACTGGTCGCCAGTCACTTGCAGGGCGCTTATAGAGACGAACAACCATTCACACTCAAATCCTCACCCTTGCCGAGTGGGAACGATCACATGCTGCTCGCACACAAGTCAAGCGAGTGCACTCCCACACCACCAGAAATGGAACCCATTGATTGTAATTTGGTGCAGATCAGAATTATTTAAATTTTTGTCAACATTGAGGAATGGGATATTTTTCGAGTGCCGTTCTAGCTACCGCAATGTAAAACGTATTAGTTTAATTCGATGAGGGGTCAACAACGTGGCTGCCCACAGGTACCAGATAACTCTCAAGGTCCACATGAGGAGCTGGCGCGCCCCTATTATGCAAATAGCTCTCCTCTAACGGGATATTTGTAAAAATGTTGTAGAACTTCATCATCTTAAAATGTAATCATTGGCAGAAAGTGTTCCATATTGATAATATTCTGTTTAGCAGTTATTGTGAGAAAGCATTGATATGATCAGTCTTCAAATTATCATCATTATTATTGATTGCATATAATAATAACAGTGTTAAATGCATCCATCCATCCATATTCTGATCCGCTTTATCCTCACAAGTGTCACGGGGGGTGCTAGAGCCAATCGCAGCGTCTTCGGGCAGTAGACGGGGGACACCCTGAACCGGTTGCCAGCCAATTGCAGGGCACACAGGGTACAAAAATGCCTGCCATGCATTTTTGGAATGTGGGAGGAAACCGGAGGACCCGGAGAAAACCCACGCAGGCACGGGGAGACCATGCAAACTCCTTAATCAGTAGCCAACAAGTAGTGCCTCCCAATTTTCAAAAAGCTTGGTGACCCCTCCGTTTGATAGTTGGGACGACATAAAAGTACTAAACTGAATTTCGCAAAAGATGGAGAAATGGCAGCGCACGGCTCAAGCAGAAGTGCTCTTAGAAGACCATGTGGTGCAGATCGGGAGTTATTTTTGCTTGGGGGGACATAAGGGGTGTTCACATGGCAGGATTTGCTCTGGTGCTACACTGGCACTGCGCCAGTAGAGCGTTCACACGTGCAAATTTGCTCCGGCGTAGCGCCGGAAAAAAATTTGATCCACCTCAGGAAGGTGGTTTAAAAATTTGCTCCAGAGCAAATGCTCATTTGCGGGCAGCACCGATGTAAATTTGCACGTGTGAATGCTACAATTTGCTCCGGAGTAAATGCTCATTTGCAAGGGGGGAGTAGCCTCGCTACGCATGAGAAGAGTTGATTACGTATGGCGAGAATGCGTTGCTTTCGTGCTCTGTCGGACTTCCGTCATGTGTTTGTTTAATAACGAAACAAGACAAACCTGGTAACAGTAGCAAAGTACCTCTTGGGTTATACCATCTCAACTAGAACGGGAGGGGGGGTATAGTCCCCAAACGTCATCTTTCCTTTTGTAGGAGACTGGACTGTCTCGGAGTTGTTTGTGTAGTTTGTTCCTTTGTTGTGTGTTCACAACCCCCCGCCCTCCATAGAATTTATTTTGTGATTTCATCTCTTGATTTTTGTGTTTGGCGCATTAAATGTTTGTTTTTCTGAGTGTCATTGAAGTCATCGTTGATTTACGTTTTCAGGGGCGGTCACTCTCGAGCAGAAGGCTCGGAGACCGAGAAGGAGAAGGACGTGCCTGTACAGTAGTTGCTTGAGTTGTGTAAAGTTTTACAAAGAACCAACACGACAGCTCATTTGTATTCTGTCGTTTTGCTCCGCTGCAGAAACTGCCGTGTGAACGCAAGTGGAGCTGCTCCGACGCTCAGCGGCTTTGTACGTGTGAGCGCTCCACAAAATTTGCTGCGGTGTAAAATATATTGCAACAAAATACATCGGTGCAGCGCCGGAGCAAATGTGTGCCGTGTGAACACCCCTATAGCTAGATCGAGCATTTTTGACTTTTTTTTTTACATATGACAAAAGCAACATCTCATTTTGGTAAAGAATAAAAGAGGAATAAAAGTGCAAATCTAGGTATTTACGTTCACTTTTGTTGGGTACAGTCTGCTTGCATTCGGGCCAATGGCAGCAGTGACCCTGCAGCACCAGTAGATGGGGCTGTAGTGAAGGTAAATGGAGTCTTTTGGGGTACAGTAGTTGACACCAATTCACACTATCTCCACCTACAGGACTAGAGTGGAACTCTCGTTCTTTGACATATTTGGAATTTGCTTCGGCTGACGACAGAATGACACACCAACCCTTAATTCGCAGTGCTAGAGCAAAAGTTGACACACACACACACACACACACACACACACACACACACACACACACACACACACACACACACACGCACACAGATGCACACACACACACACACACACACACACACACACACACACACACACACACACACACACACACACACACACACACACACACACACACACACACACACTAACAGATCAAAAGTGGGAATCACGCCCTCGCCAACAGAGATAAATACACACTTCCTCTCTTCCCTTTCACACTGTTTTTTTCCCACACTCTCCGGACCCTCATGCTGTAAAGGCAGGCTGGCCCCGGAGGAAACGGCTGAGCCACATCAAGAGGCTCACCCTGCTTTGACAGAAAGACTCATGCCAGCCAACGAGCCTCCTGCCTTCATTTTGGGGAGGTGTGGCCACGCAGAATTCAGCATATTCACTCCAGATGCCGTCAATCATCTGCCGATGCATGCAACCACATTGTGGCGGTGATTGTGCTAATAATGCTTTTATTTGTTAGCGCTGATGCACAAGCGCAGCTAGCTTCGTGCTGGCTCAGCTGCTCGTGGACAAATGTGAAGTAACGACTGCATACCATTATCCATTCATTTTTTTCAAACGCCAGTCCTCATTAAGCTCGCAGGTGAGCTGGAGCCTCTCCTGTCTGACGTGGGTGAAAAGTGGGTTTACGCCATCGACTGGTTGCCAGTCAGACACAAGGCACATAAAGACAAACAACCATTCCCACTTGAGTTCACACCTGTGGACAAATTAGAGTCTTCACTGGAAATAACATCACATGCATGTTTTTGGAATGTAGGAGAAAAACTAGAGTGGCAGAAGCAGACGTGCTCGCCACTTTATTTCACGGATAATACAAGAGCGTCACTTACCTTGGGAGCAGGTAATAGTGTGCATATTGATTTTTGAAGGAGTCATCTGACTATCCACATAGCTTCAGCCAAAGAGTTTTTGATGCAAAAATGCATCAAAAGGGTTTTCCTTCCTTATCCTTATGTGCCATTGAACTAAATGCCCTAGTTTCTGTGCTGCACTGTGATGGACCAGTCAGCGTTGAAGTGTTTTTAAAGCATCCATTTTTTATTTTTTAGATACCCCACGACAAACCATGCGACTATCTAACCACAATCTGATGTCTGGCGTAGTATCGAAACTGACCCGTGAGAGGCAGCACGGTGCTGCAGGGGATCAGAAAGTACAAAGACAAACAGTCTTGCTCCTCTTTGTGTCTGGAAAGCACACACTTCAGGTCCACTTCCGAATTGGCTCATTTTACGGTTCGAGTCACAATCACAAAGTTCGAGGTTCAGCCCAAATTGGTGTTGACCACACACACATTAGTAAATGTAAGACCGATCGGTCTATTTTGCCTGCAGATTGAGGAGGTAATCTAACTCTTAATGCTAATAATCTTTCAGCGATTTTGAAGAATTGGGCTAGATCAGCATGTATTGTATTGTATTGTATTGTATTGTATTGTATTGTATTGTATTGTTGCCGGCTTTGATTGCAGTGGAGTCAAAAGGCTCAAATTTGGTCTGTGCGCATCTCGCTTTCGCAAAATCTCAATTGACTCAACAGGCCAAATTTCTGGCATGTCAACAGATTACCTTCCTTTGAGTTGTCATATTCTCTAATGATCCATCATGTGTGCTTCCTGATGCTTTGCCTGTTAGTCTCACCTGTTTCCTCAATCGGAAACAAAAGTGCTCATTCTCATGGAGTAACTCATGCTCTTTAACTTGATGTAGAAAAACCCCCATCAGCAAACAAAAACACACCGAAGTGATGTCGGGGAATTCCCTGAGCAGCCACTGTTTTTATATTTTCTTTCTTGGGGGGTGAGGGCGCGGGTAGGTGGGTGGCGGTATCCAAGGCCACCCAAAACAAAATTATGTAATGCTATATTATTATTCCACTACTTTACTACATATAGGAGGCAATGCCAGATGCTCTTAATAGGGACTTGTGTTGCTTTTCCCAGGTTTTCTGTGCCGCATTTTTATGCTCCTCAGGAAATCCACCCATGCTCATAAGTTTCTCCACTTGCTTGGAAAAAGATCTCTCCGCGCTTTTCGTAGCGCCTGCAAAGCATCAGAGGCGCGAGGCGCTTCATGAGCAAAAAGTAATGCAATGTCGAAAGGAGAGAATGAATCACGTTACGCATGTAGCTTCTGTAACACTTCATGTTGTTTGCGGCGTTTTGACATTTACAGAGAACATTCAAACGCTGAATGACCCATTCAACCCTACAGATCAAAAATTGATACATTTACTCTGGAATCATTGTAAAAGTTACATTTGTCAAGTCACAACTTGTCATGCCTTTAATTAAGTCTGGTGGATATGCAGTACACATGAGAACGTGCTACTTCCTTCCTTCCATACCAAATTGAATGTAGAGCAGGGAGATCAACTCCATGAGAAAATTAATACAACAAAATTGAAACATATATTTTTTGATTTATGTTTGTCAGCCTACTTTTTAGGTAACTGGCCAACTTCCTGGTTCAGAAAAATATGATCTAAGACAACAAGACTGTACCGTTTTTGATTCTGCAGCAAGGGCAATGGTTCCTTGGTGACTCATGCGACAACAAAAAAGAAAATGAAGTCTTCAAACAAAGTCAAAACATTGCGAGGCCTTCATTTTTAATAATCAGTCCATTTGTTAGATAGCAAAGCACTTCCTGGTTCATAGAGAATGATGTACGACGACAGGACTGCACTACTTTGATTCTGGAGTTAGGACGAACTCAAACGTCAACAAGAGAAAACATCTGTCTAGCAAAAGTGGATGAAAACATGTAGTACAACTTTTGAGGTGTGTCAGCTAGCAGGCTATTTCCTGGTTCATGGAGGATGACTTCAGACCTCAGCAATGCAACCTTTTCTATACGGTGGGGGGCAAGTAACGGCTCCATCATGACTCAAAGAGTCAAAAGACAGAATATATTTGTGTAATGAGCGTGGACTAATTGTAACACGCTGTTTGTTAGCGAGCAGGCTACTTCCTGGTTCAGGGAAGGTGACACAGGAAAACTGGACTGCTCCATTTTTCATTCTCGCGAGGGGGGGGGGGTAATTCTTAATGGCACAGTAAAGAGTAAAGTAAAAAGACACAACATATTTGGGTCATTACCGCATTGTTCCTTAAATAAAAAGAAAAGTAAGTAAAAGACTGAGACTCAAGAGGGTTCAATAGACGAATGGGAATGGGAATGGTTACTCAATACTTCTTAATGACTCGAATACAAAACAGGGAACAAAAATTCCTCTTCCACAGTATTTTTGGAAGATTTCTCACCACCATTTATTCGGTTTTGCCACAAACTTTCATGGTTATTTGGCTGAATTTTTGCGTGATGTGCCGACTAACCAACCGACCACAAAAAAGCAATCAAAACAAAACTTTGTCGCCTTTCGTGATTTGCGGAGGAATTTAAAGGCCTTTTAAAATTATAAAAATGGCTGTGGTGACAAAGGAGCACTTAAAATGTTAGTGATGCTCATTGGATCTTAGCAGAGTCAAGGGAATGTCATATGGGGGCAGGGGGGAGTGGAATGTCCTAGTATTTTACCATTCTGTTTATTTTGTGGCTCTTTTTTAAAAGTCTTGGCTCTGAACCACCCCCCTTCTCTCTACCGCACACCTTCTCTGTCACCAATCGTAATGACCGCACCGTTCCTCCAAAAAGCCAATGCAGGTCTGATTTTTTTTTCTTTTCCTCCATTTTGGCTTGGCTCCTTTCTGACATGCCTGGGAAGGGCAAGGAAAGGAAATGGGTGGACCAGTCGCTCCTGATTCCCCCAGAGCAGAGAGAGGCTCGGGAGAAGCCAGTCAGCCCGGTGTTTTTTTGCCTCGGCCCATCTTGTAAGGCAACGCGAGGCCATCTGCTTCTAATAAATCCTGCATGTGGCTCCCCGACTGGAATCGCTGGACCTGTTCTAGATCCCTGTCGCTGTTGCTGCTCAATTGAAGCAGGCAACTTGATGATGGAGGTGTGGTGTACTAAAGCATTCTAGCCACTGGGAGGCACTGTCTGTTTCCATGACCACCATGAGGAACCACAGTGGTACCTCGACTTATGAGTGTCCCAACTCACAAGTTGTTGTGTGTTGCCAGCTGTTGATTTGTTGATATTAGGTTGTGTTGCATATTGCATATATTGCGACTTAAGTTATTTGTTTGGACAAATGAAGTGATGACAACAAAAAGTGCCATAAGATTTTAAATGAGGAGCTGATATCCAGCTATCTTTTACATTTTTTCGTGATTCTTAACTAAATCACTTTAGTTCTGACATCCATCCATCCATTTTCTGAACCGCTTCATCCTCACAAGTGTCGCGGGGGTGCTGGAGCCAATCCCAGTCGTCTTCGGGCAGTTGGCTGAACTGGTTGCCAGCCAATCGCAGGGCACACACAGATGAACAACCATACATGCTCCCACTCACACCTAGGAACAATTTAGAGTGTTCAATCAGCCGCCCATGCATGTTTTTGGAATGTGGTAGGAAACCGGAGTACCCGGAGAAAACCCACGCAGGCCCAGTGAGAACATGCAAACTCCACACAGGGAGGCCAGAGCCGGGATCGAACCCACGACCTCTGCACTGTGAGGTCAACGCGCTAACCACCCGACCGCCAGTTCTTACATCAACACCGATTTATATTGTACTGCCAAAAACGATGCTTTTAGTCATTCTATGTTTGAAGAATGGACAGATGTACATTTTATTTCCTGTCTGTTAGTCACGTGATACACTGACCAGGAATTAAAATAAATAAGACAGTGAAGAAAACAAGGTGGTCGAATAATTTTTCAGGACGGAAACCTCCCATGTCCAACTTTGGTCGACATATTTACTTTTCCACAAATCAAGTATATTGGCCAGTCCCACGAGTGACATAACTTTGGTATTTTTATAAATTAAAGACCAATCCAAAGTGTGATGGATTGCTCTCTTTGACAATGCATTAATGGCTCTTCAAAGATCCTGGCTTTTATTTTCCTGATAAGTGATGGTTTTGGAAGGATTCTGTTCTATGCCGGTGATATATACTGCGTATGTGTAGTTCATGTATTGTGCCAGTTGCATATATATAGGATACTGTATCCTACATATTCATTGATATGCTTCGTTCTCCTTATTCAAAAATGGTAAATGCAGACGAGGGGGAAAAAAAGATTGTTGTCCTACAGCTCGCCAGATTGTGAGGTCACGCAGCGCTACCCCGGTCATGTCTGCCTCCCGCCCAACGGCAGGCGTGTATTTATGGCGTGTTGGCTGCCGAGCGGCACTTGTGAGGTCAAAGCCATCAAAAAACCCAAAAAAGCAACATCTGTCCTCATCTTTCACACCTTTTTTGTCAGACATTATGCCTTTTTTTCTAAACTGATTCCAGGCAAGCAAATCAAATAAAATGAGCGCTTACTGTCTGTGATTTACCAAATTCACATGAACTCAGCATCTTCTCATGTAAGCTCTCTGATAACATTCAACTGGCAAAATCTTGTACGGAATGTGTAGAATTCAATAATGGCGTCTGACACGGCGTCGCGAAAGCATGTGACACGAGTGTCAGTCAATGACAGTTTAATAATATTAGCAACAATAATGATCCAATATCCCACAGGTATTATCCTTTCATTAAAAGGGGCTATTAATGGGATTTGGGTGGCAGGTTTTCACGGGCGACAGACCACACAAGGGGTAAGCCCGTATTTGTACATGCTTAATCTGATTACAACTTGGAAACAGCGACACGGACTTCACAGGAATGTTGACATCCACCAGGCACCTCCTCATTGGTTCTTGTGCAATCTTTCTTCACAGTGCAACATTGGGAACACCTGCAAATTCTAACAATAGGCTGTCGTTGAAAAATCAGCCTTTACAAAGATAATAATGCTCAGTTTTGACTGACATGGTCAGAGGATGTCAATCAACACACGTCCTCTGATTAGGAGCCACTAGGCGCTCTCTTGGGTCCAACATCAGTGACCTCACTAATGTACTTCCGGATGAATGGACAAAAATTCCACCGCCACACACACCCTCACACACACTCACTCCAACAACTAGTGGAGAAAGTATTCCCAGAGGAATGAAAGTTGTTATTGCTGTGAAAGTTGTTATTGCTTGTAATCAACAGGTTTGGACCATATGCACTCCCAGAGATGGACATTTCACATTTTATTTCCAGCTCTGACTCCAAAACAACTGCAACGTGTGACTGATGCGTGACGTGATTTATTGCCCAATGAGACGCATTTGTGATGACTCAAGCAATGAATATCGGTGATTGTCTTGACTCAGTTTCAGTTTTAGATTAGGCCCGTGAAGACACGTGTTTACACCATACACCATATATATACATATATATATACACTATATATATATCTATATATATAGATATATATATATATGGTGTTGTCCTACAGCTCGCCAGATTGTGAGGTCACATATATATATATATATATATATATATATATATATATACATATATATATACACACACACACACACACACACACACACACACACACACACACACACACACACTCATGTTCAGACATGCGAAGTACAACACTTGGTATGTATCAGTGGGTTGTAGGGAGTGATGAGGAAAGCCATATGTTCACCTCCAGCCTTCAAAGCATTTCAAGCGTGTCCTGAAAAAGACAACATTTATCGAGGAACATGAACATCCCTCTATCAAAAACGTGCCTCATATTTTCTGTCATTGATGTCATTTGAGCGCATGGCGCATTTTGGAGCCTGCAGTCGTTGTACGACTGATCATTTCTGTCATTCCAGATTCCTGGAGACCACCGACCTGTAAATACCAGGGCGTACCCAGTGCTTGGCTGTCGTTTGGAGGAATAGTATTGTATTTCAAAGTGTTGAAGGAATAATTTGACATTTTCTTGGGGAAAATGTGCTCTTGGTAACCTCTATTGGGGCAAAAACAGACTTCAAAAAGACACTTATCAGGCAATTTATTATGTTTGCTAGTTTGGTACACCTGCAGTGTATTATAGAAATCTCTTCTACACTAAATAATATTGACTCCATGGTCAAATTGCTAAATCTGATGACATTTTCACTACCTTCAGTTGTTTTTTTGTTGTTGTTATTTTTCTTTGGAATATTTGGACAGTTAGTAACAATGAAACAGCAAAAACTTACTGACAGAAAGGCACTTTCATGCAGAAACACACATATCAACCACAGGTGTTATGCCCCTGCTACCCTAAAGTCAAAAGATAAGATAAGATCGTTTTGCTTTGTTGGATGCAGAGATTAGCCTCAGCTAACAGTGTTAGCCTCTGATAAGCAACTTGATTGCTCGGTGTGAATCTGACGACACCGGGATGTATAGGGCTGGCTCACTTGCTAAAAACTGTCTGGATAGTTTGATGGAGGCATGTTATCAAGACACCAGGGAATGTCTTCTTTAGAATGCCTTAGTAAATGGTTGATGGTGACTTTAACCTTGGAGCTGGTTATTTCTATTTCTGTTACCACCTATGGGGACATTTGTTTGGAAAGTCAACGAATAGGAGGGTAATCAGCCCCCCAGCATCACAAATTCACAAAAGTGTAACAGAGTTGGAGAGCCCTAAGCAAGAAGATTTCAATCTAGCTAATTTTCTTTGGGAATAACATTTCGGTAGGTTGTCTAAACACTGAAGACATCTTGAACGCCTCAGTCTGACAGGTGTGGTCATCTGGCGGAGATCCCGTCAGTAGACATTTAGGTAAAGCTAAATATAAAGCACACCTGTCATGCATCAGAATGAACTACTTGTTGGTGGGGTTTTTTTGGGTTTTTTTCTCACATCCGCCACCGTTTGACCTGCGATGGCTAAAGAAAACGATGCGGGCGGTTTGGACCAGACTGCAAGTTGAACTGGTGAACATAAAATGACTCACCTGACACTGACTGTGCTCACATTTTCCCCACAGCCTCTTTTTTAGTCAGAAAAAAAAACTAATACCAAAGATACTTTTTGCAGTACAGTAAATGTAGAATGTATAGCGCAATGGACATTTCCATGACTCATTTTGTTGACTTTAAAGTGGCCAGTATAGTATGCTATTTAGTACATTTGCATGCTGTCTTAAGAGGACCGTTCAAAGAAATTCTTTGTACCGGTAAATAAAATGTTAGGTGCAATAATTTGTCAGCAAACTAATCTTAGTTTTTCGTCAAATGTTACCATATTATAGTGACATTATAGCTAAAATTTTACACACAAACCTTTTCAAGGAAAAATTAACTTTACATAAGTGTTAAAATAAATAAAACCACATAACATCTTAATTGGTGAGTTAGTCATAGCTTTTCCCATCATATTTTATACATACATACCCCACGGGGATAAATAAACTTTTCTGAATCTGAATCTGAATACATATACAATATACATATTTTCAATTCAATGAAATTCTTTGCATAGTGTATAGTTACTATAGTGCTTTGCTTGCAATATTGTTCGCTTGCGCCAGTTTGTTTTTCTCCTCGCAATGCATTGTGGTCAATCTTGACCTGTTCATTGACTGTCAATGCTAATTACCTTTCCAAAGTGCATTGTGGGTAATTTTGAGTGCTGTACGTCTTTGTCTCTGGGCATTCAAACAAAATGGGCCAACAAAATGGTTTGATCCCTATGTAGGGAATAGTGTACAAATTCAGACACAGCCATTAGTTGGCTAGCTAATGTTTGATTGCTTTCATCAACTAGCTAACAAATGTTAATTTGCGGAATAAACCTTTTCATGACTCATTTTATTTGCTTTTTATGATGTTGAGGTGGAGGTATGCTATTTATCTGGTTGCTGTGGCAACATGGAGGTTATGCCATGGTGCTTGAAGTCGGCCGAATGGTGTGTTTGTGTTGTGTTTTGTTAGTTCAGTGAGGGAAACGAGTCAAATGCTCCGATACCGTGTGTGGGCCAAATGTCGCTCAGGGAACACGACAACTTACAGGCAGCCATGTTGTCTGCTCATGGATGCCACACAAGGTAAGCGATGACCTCAAGTAAAAAACAGAGAAGCTGTCCATCATTTCCCACTTATGTTTTACTTATTAGGCATTTGTTTATTCCTCTGGCTTGTGAATTTAATGTGGAAAGGAAACAAACTCTCGACTGTCCGTCCAGTCAAGGTCATTGCTTGTTAGAATGACAGCGATGAATTGCTCAAAGCTAGGGGTGGCCAACCCGCGGCTCGTGAGCCGCATGCGGCTCTTTGGCTGGTTCAATGCAGCTCCTGGGCTTTCACACGACAAGCGTTGAAAACGCCTTGGCCGTGGCAATGCCATTCAAACAACGGCGCTAAATACACAGAATGTACTACGTCAGCCTATCATCAATCCCGTTACTTGACTGACAAGAGGGCAACCAATCAGATGACTGAATCACCACTCATGCGCAAACAACGGCGCTAAGCGCTAAGCTAGTCAGTGAATTACCTCTGATGTCAAGGCAGGGGTGCCCAATGCGTCGATCGCAATCGACCAGGAGCCAGCGGACTGGTCCCAAGTTGACCGCAAGGGGTGGGAGGAGGAAATGGGGGCGTACTTGCACGTGCGCGCGAGGACGGGATGCCCATGTGTATGTGGCTCTTTGTGGTAACACAGGTAAAAAAAAAGGCTCTTTGTCTCTGACTGGTTGGCCACCCCTGCTCTAAGCTTTAAAGTCAGTTCACCTCAAAATTACCGTAACCAAAGGCAAAGCGGCATACCTCTGGAACTACTGTTTGTTTTTGGTGTTGGGATCCAGATACGGTGTATTATTATTATTATTATTATTATTATTATTATTATTATTGTGGGGTGGCCCGGTTATCCTGGTTAGCGCGTCGACCTCACAGTGCAGAGGCATCGGGTTCAATCCAAGCTCCGGCATTCCTGTGTGGAGTTTGGATGTTCTCCCTGGGCCTGCGTTGGTTTTCTCCGGGTATTCCGGTTTCCTCCCACATTCCAAAAACATGCATGGCAGGCTGATTGAACACTCTAAATTGTCCCTAGGTGTCAGTGTGAGCGCGGGTTGTTGTTCGTCTCTGTGTGCCCTGCGATTGGTTGGCAACCGGTTCAGGGTGTCCCCTGCCTACTGCCCAAGATATGAGATAGGATCCAGCAGCCCCTGCGACCCTTGTGAAGATAAAGCCGATCGGAAAATGCATGAATGAATATTATTATTGTTGTTGTTATTCATAGTGGTGTAATTCCCAAACACTTTGAATGTACATTATTGCCAGTGCCTTTGTGTAAGATGGCTATCACATTTTTTCAAAAACGTGAGCCAGTCCTGAAAGCCATTTTAAATCAATTTTAAAGAAGGATAGGGTTGTTACATTTTATCATGTTACATCTCTGCTTTGGCTGAGCTTTAGCCTATACATTGTCTTGAAAAGGTGATTGAGATCCATATTCAATGCAAGATTACATTGTCAATTAAAATGCCATTTGAAGGCATTTTCAAGGTGTTAAGCAAAGGTTGTCACATTGTAGCATGTAACATCTCTACTTTTGCTTACATTATCTTACACACTGAATTGAAAGACCATTTGAATCCATTTTCACCATGGCTAGCTGGGCTTGTCTCATTGAGTACTGCTCTAAGAACTTACATGCTGTCTTCAAAGGGCATTTTTTTATTTTAATGCCTAAAATATGGCCAAATAGGGGCCATTTTTAGCTGCTAGCTACAGTAAAAATGAGCTAACGTAGCCTTTTAGCAACAAATGCTTAAAATACCTTAATAATGTTATTGTTATGTGTTATTATTAATAACAAATAACCAAGTTGGTGACCCCTGGCCTGTAGGTACTCAATATTGTTGAAACAATATGCTGTTTGAGGCATTTTGTATAAATTACAATACTAGTAGACAGTACATTTGTATTTTTGTTTCCACAACCTACGAAAAAAAAATGATATAAATTATGGCATTCGGACCAAAGAATGTAATTATGTCAATTTAGCATAAATACAATTATTTGCGTAGCGCTTTAAGAACCACTCAAAGGCACTTTATGTGGTAAAAGATAATTAAAAATAATAATAAAAAGGACCGGACCTGGGGAGACAGAGCCTCCTCTTTTGCCGACTCCTGGAACTCTCTCCTTCATCACCTCAGACACACTCACACATTCCCCTCTTTTAGAACAGCACTAAAACCCCACCTGTTTTGATATGCTTTAAGCCTCTAATTACACAATCTCTTGTTTAACGTAATGTCTGCATTTTTTTTTTCTTTTACACAACGTTGCATGATAAATATTTGTAGTGCTAGAGTGATTTTGAAAGGATGCAACAACAACCGCACAGTCAGTGGGCAAAACATAATAAATACAGCATTATCTGTGTTTATACATCTTTAAATATATCTTATCTTGAGCGACTTGAGCTTTCCAAATACTTTCCTCTCTCTTGGGCCCAATTAAACATGCTTTCGCCGCATCTGTCATCCATATTTTATTCATTTGCGCAGAGGAATAAATTATGAAATCATGACATGTTTTACTATTGTACTTTAACCATATTTCATCTGTTTAAATACAGTTTTGAGGGTGGATAGCTAGCAGTGTCATAGTTGGGGATATTGCAGCTGGACTTTGGCTAAACATTCCATTTAATCAATTTTCAAAGTGGCTAGCTCACATAATTAGCATGGTTTAGTGCTACCTTTGCTTAATGTTACTTGATATGCTGTCTTGAAAGCCCATTTGAACCCATTTACAAGACAGCTTTCTACCATTGTCATATTCTAAGATTTAACAGCTGTATTTGTCATTTAATGTTACCTTACATGCTGCTTTGCAGTGCCTTTTTCGTACATTTTCAATGTGGCCATTCTGAGTGGGTCCATAAAGAAAAGAAGGGGGCCCAAGGAAGAACCCTGTGGAACACCAAAAGAGTGGGATTTGAGGGAAAGAGCATTCATATTTCCTTTCCTTGAACACCCCTTGTTGACATGGCTCTTGCTTTTGGATTAAATGGCTATAAACTGCCCACTGAACTGAGGTACGTATAAATGTGGCTCCAATTTCAAAGCCCTGTGCAACCTGGGAGGTGTATTTTTCCAGAAAATCATGGACAATGACACCAAACTACATCATTGGGTGTTTGGCTTTCGAGGTTCATCTCTGTGATGAATACTTTAGCTCTATAGTCACCAAAAAGCACCTTATTAGAGGCCCTTTTTCCTTGGTAACACATCTTCCAAACTTCCAAAGCAACACATTCCTGCGAGTTTTGTCAACACAGTGCTGAAACGGTTGGTAGATTGCTGGAAAGCCAACCAATACACTTCAGATCTATTTTTGTCCACAAGCAGAGTTTTTGCTCAGTTTCAGCTTGGTGTTTTTATTCGCTTTATGTTGAAGTGTCACATTTAGGAGTAACTTCTCAGTCAACACATCCTTTTCCCTCATTTTGAAATAATTGCCATTTTTCTTTTTGAACAGAGGCTTCAGATTGGCTAAAATGGGATTCTTGTTGTGATATGTGATAGTGCCAGATATTTCTTTGGCACGCGATCCACATTAAGCTATTGATGCCTCGTTTCAAATTTGGACTTTCTTTCATTTTTAGATGGTCTCGGCCTGAGAGTTTAGGATTATAGCGCCTCCTAATGCTTTGGCGTGCATTCTTAAGTCTGTGAATGTGCAGTACAGAATTAGTACGTATGAGCAATCATTCCATTATTTATCAAATTCAGTCCGATTATCCTGTTCCTCAGTGGTCAACCAAGATAAAACTCAGGTACCATACACACACACACACACACACACACACACACACACACACACACACATACATACATAATTCCTCGACTTTTTATGTATTTATTTTAACTGTCGCCAACATGTAAAAATGAGTTAGCCAAAGATGAACGAAATTAAGGGTCTCACATGAGTTGTTGGTGTTTTGAATTCAGATTTTGTTTTTTAAACGTATTATTCTCAAACATTTTACTTACATTTGGTCACTTTCAGGGTATCCACTGTACTATTTAGTCATTCCACACACTATACCACATGAATCAATTTGCTCTCTAAATAATAGGGAGTATCCACCCATCTGTCTTTACACAGAGTGATTTTTGTCATTTACTTTTTGGGTGTTAACCTGCCGCCTTCTTCCTCTACTTCCCACCATGGCCTTCTTGTTCAAAGCATTAATCAAACACGCATCTGGATTGCGTTGAGAGAGCCCACCACAGCAGCACTGAAGTCACTTTTATGTGCTAATTTATAATTAAATTGCCCGTAGTCGTTGCATTTACCTTCCTGCCCACTGTATGTTGAGATTGAACACTATTTCCAGCCATTATCTGACAGCTGAATCTTTTTCATGTAACTTTGTACATAGATTGTTGAGCTTCCTCACACCTTTTGTCCATTTAAGAGTCTCCTTCAGTTTTGACATTCATGGGTGGGCTCAGATTATGCAGTAGTGCCTCTAAATGTCATCTGCTGCTCTGAAGGCTGCTTGCAGTATGCTGTCTGGCTTCAATAGACACTTGGCCACAGTGTCAATACATATTAAATGCAACATGAGGGAGAGCAAATGGGGCGGGTCCTCAAATTTTAAGTGCACTGATAACAACAAAGAACATGTTTTCAAAAGATTCTTTCACATAGAGCCATCCATCTAATTAGTTTTTTTTTTTATAGCTCTTGTCCTAAAACAATGGTCGATTGGTCAGCACGCTGGCCTCACAGTGCAGCGGTCCAGGGTTCGATTCCTGTGAAGGGTTCGAAATGTGAAGTTTGCATGTTCTCCCCGTGCCTGTGTGGGTTTTCTCCGGGTACTCCGGTTTCCTCCCACATTCCAAAAACATGCATCATAGGTTAATTGAACATTGTAAATTGTCCCTCAGTGTGAGTGTGAGCGTGAAAGGTCGTTCGTCTCTGTGTGCCCTGCGATTGGCTGGCAACCAGTTCAGGGTGGGCCCCTGCTCTCTTGCCCGAAAACAGCTGGGATAGGCTCCAGCACGCCCACGACCCTCGTGAGGCTAATTGAATTAGAAAATGGATGGATGGATAGCTCTCGCCTTCATTAGGGTCACAGTTGAGCAGCAGCTTATCCCGGGTGAGAGGCGGAGATACCCACACTTCTCTTTCATGCAGAGGGCCGGCAAAATAGCCACAGCAGAACTGTAACAAACCCATATTTATGCAGAAACCAGTGAAGGAAGGATTTTGCCATTAAAGTGCATGCTTTTAAGTCCAGATAATAGTTGATGTCACCATGAGTGCAAAATAAAATTGCTTTATGATGACAGAGCGGGGGAAAGTGAGTGTCCGGTGTCACACCTCTGACCCATCATTCTGGTGATTTTACTTCTACATCAGAAGGCGGATTTTTTTTCTCTTAAATTGTTCCATGTCGATACTCTTTTACATAGAACAGCAATTCTGAAATGAGGTTTTCAGCTAGTCTAAAAGGGGCTTAAGACCCTTTTGATCGGTAGGTCCATCTGCGGTTTCTTAATTACGATCTGGGTTCCACCATGACACTTTTTGTAATTGTAAGAAAAACATTTTGTGGCACATGGCAGCATAGTGGATCGTGGTTAGCACGTGCCTCACAATCAGAAGATCAACGTTTGTATCTCTACTGCGTGGCTTTTCTCCGAGTACTCCGGCTTCCTTCCATTTTTCATACACATGCATGATAGTCTCATTAAAGACCATACATCGTAGGTGTCAAATTCAAGGCCCGCGGGCCACATCTGGCCCAAATCATCATTTGACCCGTCAAAGCAAATCTTTTGTGTCAAACTTCCAGGATTCTCGCTAAAATGTCTGCCCAAGTTTGAAATCGTCACATGTAATTTATAACATGTTGCAATCCTGCAAGCATTTTTGTCATGAAACCTCTTCATCAACGGTTGCACAAACGACTTTCATTGACTTCTGATGTTTTCCATCAATCAGACGAAACATTTCAAATGGTTTGATACGCATAACACACATGAGAGGGAAACAGTTCCAAGAATGTGGCCTGCCACAAAAATGACACTGTCTGTATTTTCCTTGTGATGGGTTGGCAACCAGTATAGGGTGTACCCCAAAATCAGCTGGAATAGGCTCCAGTTCACTTGCCACCTTTAAAAAAACACACACACACACAAAATGACGTAAGACACGCACAATGCTCAATTTATCTTTACATGCATTTTCTAGACCTCTTACATTTGTTCAGGGTTGCGGGATGCTGGAAACTATGCCAGCTGTCTTCAGGCAAAGGCCAGACTACACCTTGGACTGGTTGCCAGTCAACGACAGCGCACTATATTGTCTCGACAAACAAAATTCACACTCATACTGACGTCACTGAGTGATGCCAGAACCCCCGCCGCTGAAGTCAATAAACAGCTGGATGGAATTGCAAGGGAAAAGAACAGGTTTTACCAACATGGCATATAATTACTTAATTGATAAGAATCCAGTCACTACACTACAACATTTCATTTATAAGCGCCTTTCAAAACAGTGAAAGTGATTCGTGATTACTCGCACCTTGATGCAAATGAGCCGCACTGCATTACTACTGCAACTGGTTGAGGCAGTGTGAATGTGCTCTCAGCTCTTTCCAATTTCGAAACACTCACAACTATCGATTGCCCAATCATATATACTCTAATTGGTAGCCATTGACAATCTAATGTGATCCAGCGCATGAGCCGTATCAGATCGTTTGTCCTTATAAGGATAACCACGCTCAGCCACACCCCGACAGAATTACTTTTAGGTATTGGAAGAAATGTCCTGCAATTATTCGCAATCACCGAAATGTAAAAAATTCTGACATCATTCTGATGGTCCGAGGTCTCGGCATTCTCTATATTTGGACATGTTCACCATTTGAACATTCCTGGACCATCTGCTTTCCATAGTCATTATGTTCTGTTTTCACTCAAAATGACGTCTCGCTGTGTTGGTCTGTTTATTGTGGGACTTGAAAGTTATGTAAATGATCATTGAAAAGGATAATTTGAGTTTTTAAAAAAAAGCAAGAAAGGGAATCACCACCCTGATGTTCCTTTGTAATGCTGACATAAACCCCATCAAACCCCCAAAATCACTCCAACGTTTTTTTGTTGGGGTTTTTTTTCCGTTTAATATTTTGGAGTATTTTGTTCCATGTTAATCGTACATTGTCGTTGATTGTTCTCCTCTGCTTGAACCCAATCATTTGTGCCTGCCAGCACAAATGTTACACCAAAACTTTCATGACAATAGTTGATAATGACAATATTACATTAGCAACACGTCCATTAACAAGATCCGTAGCATGTTAAAACTCGTTTTGGATTATCATAACCAAATGATCGTACAGCTTTCATTCTTTTTTGGTATTGGTACACAGAAGGCACACACTTCTAATGACCTATCGAGGTGGACTGATTGCAGGTGCTCATTGTATACGTGCGTGCTTAGGCTCTGGTTTTTTGATGTGTTTTGTAAGGGTATGACGATGTTTGAAAATGTTTTGAAAGCATTTGAAATGCTGTTAAAGTGTTTGGAGGTCACAGTTGGTGGTACTATATCCAGTATGTAGGGTTTAAAGCAGCTTCAATGCTGGAGGAGGGGAGCACAATTGTTCATCAGTGCTAATGGGGTTGGGGGGGTCACTTCGGACTTAGCATTTGAGAATGAGATGTAAACAAAAATGCAGCTTTAAATATGGACAAACTATGTGCTCTTAACACTGAGTTTTGTTTTGTATTTGTTTTTCCCGGCCACAAGGGCTACCATTCAAGGATGACACAAAACTGCTGCACAGGAACAATTAGTGCAAAAACTCGTTTTGTACATTATTTTCACCCCCAAAAAATCAACTCCCTCAAAATGTTAATATAATTGTGGTACTGTTCGTTTGTTCTGAATATCATTCTAAATCCATAAAAAATATTAGGCCTACTCATGTTGTTGTGTAGGGCAGTATAAGACCCAGTGTAATGTGACTAAGACATGTCTGCCATGTAGTGGTAATTGGTGAAATTACAACTTAAATCTACAGTCTTTAATTGCTGTTTGGCGCTCACAGATTTGCTGATTTTTTTTTTTCTTTCCCAGTTTTACAGCAGTTTTTGAAGTAGTAAAAAGAGGTCCAGTGCCGCCACTTGCCCATTCCCTGCTGTACTGTTTACTGTTTTCCTGATGAAGCAGTTCAGCCCGATGACGAGTGGGACCTTTCAAAAGAGGAAGCCTTTATCTCGGCAGGGACAGCAGCTCCGGTCTGGAGAGTTTCACGTTGAACATCTTATCGCGGAAAAAAACTGAGAAGAAAAATTCAACACATGAATGACCTGCATCTGACTGTCTTCCGTCAAGTATTCCACCATCCGGGCAATGGGATCACATGTGTATTTTGCAAGACGCAGTGCACGGGTTCAAGTGTGAAACTGTCTGGCTTGGCTCTCTGCGGAGAAACTGTCAATAACAGTGTAAATGCTTTAACATTCTCCAACTTAAATATAAGAAGCTCATTCTATCCTCAAGCAACAGCGTGCTACAGGCAGAAATCATTACTGCAGGACTGGACTTCTAAAAAAAGATGAAAGCATGCACCTGGGCTGGCAAGGTGGCCCCAAAACAGGTCCATGGCACCATCGCGTGTTATCCACCCCTGTCTTCTAAAGCCTCAAGGTGAGACGGGTGAACAGAAACACATGTGACCCCGGAGCGATTTCACACCGCAGAGTCGACGAGGTCGTCTTCCATCTCCTTCTGTTTCAGGATGATGCTTTGAACCGGCGGGCTAGAGCTATGCTAACACCGCCATAAACACCACATCAATCTTTCTCGGGATACTGCTATGCGGTCGGCAAAATCGAATATGTGCATTTTTGTCATTTTAGAAGTAAGCGAACACCGACCAAGCAGTTGGCGAAACACTCGTGCGTAAGGCAAGCGGTAATAAGTCCTTAAAATGTCAGAAAATGAATCAAATTATTAAAAGTCATCACCAATATGGAACTGGTGAAAAACATCTTTTGTAGTCAATATTTAGTTGCGTACTTTAAAGGCGTCACGTAACAGTATCCGAGCTATACCGAGTTTCAATCATTTTAAAATGATAGTTTTTTTATGTCAAAAAAGCAGATCAACAAATTGAAACGAAGGACTATAATTTGGGAGGAACAGTAATGTCATGATCCTGTTCTTGTGTGTCTCCAGCAGGTGGCAGTGGAGGGCTTCTCCTCCAGCTTGCACACCTGCTGCTAATTTGACAATCATGATTAAGCCGCGTAGGGACTGCCAAGATCTCATGTCTCTTGTCAGATTATTGACCTTGTTGCTGCTCTTGCTCAAGTGTTGTTTTTCTAGACCTCTCGATCTGGTCATAGTCGTTTTTGCGCTCTAGCCTCTCGTTTTGGAAGTACTGTATTTATGTTTTTTGTCTTTGTTTTTGTTTTCATGAAATTGGACTTTTGTCATTTTGTTTATATCTCAGTGTTCAATTCAACCATGTCTTTGCAAATGCTTTTGGTTTCCACTGTTTTTCCTGGTACCTTGTGACCTGCGATTTCAATTCAGACTTTATCAGTGCGATTTTCTTTAATAAATATTTTTGCAATTGCACTTTGTCTGAGCCTGTATTTTTGGAATTTGAAAACATTACTCACTTCAGTCAGAACCTAACAAGTAAATGGATTAAAATTTGTCACCACGCTATGTGCTGTAGCGAGTTCCTCCACGGAACATATTATATTACGTCAATAATCGAAAAAGCTTCTGACAAGCTGATATCATGGCTAGTGAAATGCGTTTCGTCATCACACCATTGTGAATATCAAAGCAGCATGAAAATAGACTTGTCTAATTTAATTCGTCTGGATTTCTTAATAAGATCAAAGAAGAAATCGCTATTGCACTTTCACCGAAAGAACATTTTAACATTTTTATTTTATTAATTTGTCATTTTGTTCAACCGATTCGGGGTGTCCCCCACCTACTGCTGAACGATCTGAAGCCAAAGACAGCTGGGATAGACTCCAGCACCCCCCGTAACCCTTGTGAGCATAAAGCGGATTGAAAAATGGATGGATGGAGGGAGGGATGGGATTTTTGTTTTATTATTTATTTTGTTTTGTTAAATGACATGTTATTATTTAATTCGCAGGTGTTAAACTCAAAGCCACAGGGCCAGATATGACCCACCGCCTCATTTTATGTGGGCCGCGACCGCAAATTATGTGGCGACTTCATGTTACTTGCTAAAACACCCGACTTGCAAATTGTCTTTACGTTTTTCACATTATTGTGATATCGCGAGTATTTTTGTCTTTTTAAAAATAATGGAACAATTGTGATGATTTTTTTTCTTGATTGTTTCCAGACTTCTGATTTCCAAACCCTCAATTTGTTGTGTATATGTGATAATATGAGGCATAAATTCATTCAGAGTCATAGTGGCCCTCAAACTTCGATGTGGCTCCCGACAAAAATGAGTTTGACATGGCTGATTTAATTATTAGAATTTTATATAGAGTATTGTGTGTTTATTGGAGAATTCACTGTTTCATGTTGAATATAAATCTGTTCCCGTTCACCCAATGATGAGCACTTCTGCATTTTGCTTTTTGTTCCCGTATTGAACAAAGTGAACCGAAAAATCTTAAAACCGAGATGCGTACTGAGTGAGGAGTGATAGCATGAAGCATAGCATTATACCCCAACTTTAATTACTTGAATGCAAGTTCACTGTTGATACAAATCAGCATCATTTAGTCTTCTGCAACGGTTTCCTCATTGACTTGTCAAGAAAGCATCATAGATGGAGGAAAAAGGCCATTTTCGATTTCAGACATGTTCTTTTGTTCCAAGTCCATGTTATCAAGTTCGTTTTTCGTTCCGCATTAGCTACAGTCATTTGGTAATGGTTTGATGAAAGACATCCGCAGTCCCCGATCATCTTCACGCCGGTGGTCATGACGATCAAGACGGCGCAGCCCGTCCCTTTGCTCGGTGATGGCCTTTGTCTTTCCGAGATTGTTTTAATTGTGGTGCAGCGCTGACGTAAAGGGCAGCAGTTGTCTGACGCCGCAACAGGGAGTGGTACTCAAACGTTTCCATTGTGTCAAATACAGTTGGCGGCGAGAGTAGTTTACTTGGATCCGCCCTGCATGGTGTAATTTGCGAGGGTTATATTGATAACATGCATTAGGCCGCGGCGACGTGTTTGTCGGCAGTTTGAGATGATGCCATTTGGAAGAGTTGGTCCAAGGGGAACATGATTTCAGCCAGCCGCTTAAGTGAATCAGCGACTGCGTTGCATGTGAAGTGTACGTTTGCGTGACTCGTTGTTTATTGCCCGCGATCGGCTTCGTGACTGTCTGCCGTCTCCGGTGCCAAGTTTGAGGCCACGCTCTTAAAAATCTCTTTCGGTTGCCGTCACGAGTAAGTGACTGTTTTTTTTTTTTCCAACTTGCTTTATGCGCAGAACATCTAATACATTCCACATTTGTTTTTTAAAGCCATGCATCTCTTTACCGTTGCACTTTTGAATCCCACACACAATCTATTTGGGGTCCCAATCATATTATTACATGCACACAATTGACCGTGCATTTAATCACACTGGTCAACAGAAAATTCGAATCAGAGATGGCTTTATGTGGCCAACAAGTGCGCATGACAAAACGTTTTGATATATGTTTGTTTATAATTTCAACCCTTTCATGCACCTAATTGTAACCTGATAACATGATAAGCTGTCCACTGTAGTAACCGCTGTCCCTGAAAGGGTTAAAAAGCTGCAAGCAGCGGTGAAAGGGTACTCACACACCCCTTTTTCATGGTGAAATGTTCTTGGATGCCTTTCATGCCCCACATCGGATGCTGTTGCTTGTCTCCGCTGCCTGCGTCCTCTGATTGGGTCAAATTCCCAGTTGGAATTCACCGGGACATTCACCCCAAATTGTTTCTTCAAACTCAAACGGACGACTTCCTGGATCCTGTTATAACGGAGAAGACCACCCATTTTCCATGTTCATTGTTGAAACTGGTGTCTGTACATCCAATTACTCATTGCCGATCACCGATTGCTTGTTTTGGACAACACAACACGTCATCTGCATGGCTGTGTTTTCCTTTATGGGTTTGTATGGAAATCAAAGGTACCACTTTACCAAAAGTGGCAGGAACTCAATGTTATTTTGAGACATTACGAGGGCTCGTTATGTTGAAGGAGCGTTTTGGAAAGAACCCAAACTTACCCTTTGGTTGGCCGGCACCTTTGGCAATGGATGAAATTTGTTATGCAGAATATAAATGATGTTTTGTTTTGTTTTGTAGTATTTTATCATCCCAGGATGGATGAGGAAGACAGATCTGCACATTCTGTCAGGAAAACTGAGCGCTGAGCATGTTTCATAAGTGTTACGTGTCGGCTTTAAAAAGGAAAATTATGCTTTACAATTTGTCAACGCTTCCCCTGCCAGTCAGGCCTTTTTAGTTTTACAACAACCGCCAATCAAATTTACAAGAGAAATCCCAGATCACATGAACCAGAGCTTAGAAAGAACCAGACTCGGAAGATGCTGTCTCCTAAAAAATGAGGACAACTATATTTTTCCGACCACAAGTAATATATGACTTACTTCAGTGTGTTCCCTCGAGGCAGGAAGGGTGGTCGTTTTATGACCAGTGCTCAAACTAATAACTTTATTTTTGCCAGAACTGTAGTGCTTCAGTCTATATGGTTTATTTCAGTTTTTAAAAAAAGGGGGAATATTGAAGATGGAATAGAGAGCTGCTAGCATGCTGTATCCGATGAGACTAGCGCTGTCTGTTCAGTCTTGCAAAAGGCACGCTAGAATCAAGACCAGCTACAATTGTTTATCGGCTTAAGACATGAAATGGTTACTGTTGAACACTATTGTTAACCAAAACGATAAAGCGTTAAGTCTAACCTGCACGTTGTAAAAGAGTTCCCCGCAGTAGTAAAGATGAGATTATGATATGTGGAGAAAGACATGTGCACCTTTCTTCTGGGAAGTTTTGCCACCCGGTTGTTTCTTGTGGTTCGCCATTTTAGTGATTATTGCTGGCACAATCCTGTCAAGGCATCACCCCGACGAGATGCAACCCAACAATTCACCATTTCCACGGTGGGGGGGAGGCAAAAACCATATGTGATTGGTCTTGGTCATGGGTATGATTGAAAGTCATGTTTACCAACCGGTGGATTCATCATTGGTTCAATTCCGGCTCCGGCCTTCCTGTGTGGAGGTTACATGTTCTCCCCGTGCCTGAGTGGGTTTTCTCCGGGTACTCTGCTTTCTTCCCGCTTTGCAAAAACATTCATGTTAGGCTGATTGGACACTCTAAATTGTCCCTAGGTGTGACTGTGAGTGTGGATCGTTGTTCGTCTATGTGTGCCCTGCGATTGGCTGGTGACCAGTTCAGGGTGTCCCCCGCCTACTGCCCAAAGACAGCTGGGTCCAGCTCCAGCATGCCGTGCGACCCTTGTGAGGATAAGCGGATCAGAAAATGGATGGATGGATTTATTCTTTATGGTCATAAAAATCCGAGTCGCGTTGCCGCATGCTGCAGTAGAGAGGGCGCAGTAAATTAAAATGAAACAGGACCGCCCCCTCAAAACAAGCGGAAAAAGAAGTGGAAATGTTTTAAAGAAATCATTTCCCAGACTTGTTATGATGACAAGAAACTGGGAAAGTATATGTCGCCTATAAAATGCACTTTTTCTTACTCTCTAGTTCTGCTCTACATATGCCATTGTGCTTCTTCCATATGGAAATGACTTTTCTCTGTCAACCAATCAAAGAACAAAGGAGTGTGTTTAGCTCCACCCTAAACAAGTGAACTGGAACCACCACATGAAAAATGCGCTGAAAGATGGGACGGAATGGGTCGGAAAATACTACAATGAACTGAGTCGCTTGGTGAAAACAGGGCTGAAGGGCGCTCACTTTCTACCTTTTAATATTTGGCACTTTTAGGATGTGAAATGGGAGATATTTTTTTTTAATTTCAGCTAAATGCTTGCTTTGAATTTTCTTCGGCTTCTTCCCGCATTCCAAAAATACCCGTGTTGGATTCATGAAAGGCTCTAAACTGTCTGTAGGTGTGACAGTAGAGTCGTTTGCCTATGTGACCTGTGATTGACGGTCGAGCAGTCCAGGATGTACCCCGCTCCTCGCCCAAAGTCCGCCGGGACCCTCACAAGGACCGGCGTTGTACAACATGGAAGGACGGATGGACTCTTAGCGTATTTTCCTTTTTCCGAGTGATTGGTTTCAGGCGACAGTGTCTGTCAGACTGGGAGGAGGTGTTCAGACAAGCAACAATTACAGTCCCATCCGAGGGGGGGGTGATGATCATTGCGGTACCGCTCAGACTGTATATACTTTCCCACAGCCTGTCCCCTGCCCGCTGGGACCGCCGATGCTATCTGCTGACAAGTGTTTACCTCAAACGTCACAAGATAAACTTCAAGCAGAAAACTGGATCGATGGTCGGGCGCACGGCGATAGAGACAAGGGCGAGCGGCAGCCGAGCTGTCGTTTGTCACCTGTTAGCTATCAGGTGCCTTTTTTTTTCTTCTTCTTCTTCGTGTTCATTTGAGATGACTGCGAAATGCCACACAAGTCCATATTATCTGCAAACTGATATAGCTAATCCAAACAGTGGCCCGCCCTGTGATAGGATGTAATTACACACAGTCTTCCGACAAATCCGTTCCTCAAAAACCAAGTTTGCGGCAAGTTATGAGTGTAAATTTTGATGGAGCCCATCAAGCGTTGCGGTTTTGATATTTGTCCATTAGACTGGAAACACAAATGACGGTAGGCGCAATGAGATTTGAGCTGACCGCGGTCTTAAGGTAAGTTTGGGTTCAGATCAGGAGGTCACATCCTTCAGTATTTGTCAAGTTGATGCGGTGCTGGCAGCACGGGCGAAAAGGCCGCAGGATGTCGAGGCTCGAGCACTTTGCAGAATGTTGTTTTCTTTGGGCGCACGGCGAATCTCGAACGGCATATTTTTGCTCCTTCCTGTATGGATTTCACATTTGCATGGGAGAAAAAAAACGCTTTCTTGTGTGTTTGGATTTCCATTGTGTGGACAGCATAAAGGTCTCTGGGATGGGATGTGGGAAAAGGGAGTGTACACTTTTGCCCAAGTGCATGTTTGGAAGTCTGTTTGACAGCCTTGGTCAGCGGCTGATGTCAGAACATACTTGGAGTCGACTTTGCTCTAAGAACGCGGGAAACCAGCGAGGGGTCTGCTACTGCGCAAATCCCACAATATAAAAATGTGGCGGGCCTCCAGGACATACAATGTTTAATCGTTACACGGAGCCTGCAGTAGTTCAGACAAGTGAGAAATTCACTTTGGAGGAATAACAAGTGACGTGAAAGCCCAAAGACGATGAAGAATTTCTGAGAATGTGGGCAGTCAAAATGGTGTTTTTAATTTGCCAATGATACTGTTTTCAAAGGGATTCGTCTTTGATTATGATTTGCCGAGACAAAATGCGGTTGGGGGCAGATAGGGAATTAGAATCCGAATCAGTGATATATAGTCCATCCATTAATTTTCTGAACTGGTCAATCGCACGGCACATAAACAGTAAGTCAACCATTCACAATTAGATTCACACCTGTGGTCTTCGATGAACCAAACATGCCTTTTTGGAATGTGGAAGGAAACCGGGGTACCTGGACAAAAATCCCACACAAGCATGGGCAAAACATGCAAATTCCCTGCAGGGTGGTCAGAGCCAAGTTTCGAAGCAAGAGCTCCCCAACTGTGAGGCAGAAGTGACTAACTCTTAGGTCACTATGCCACCCTGATGGTATTTTCCAAGCTTTTTTTTTTTTAAACCTTTCTTTTCCAAGCTGCTGTCACACTGGCCTTCCTACAAATTGGCATCAAATGCGAAACAGTAGCAGCGCAGCACGCGTTCTTTACCGAAGCTCGACACTGCTGCGTTCACGCATGTCGGGACTGCAACAGCTGCTCTCAACACAAAAGGGGGTAGACAGTAAGTCTCAGGTGTTAAACTTCGCACTCTGGTCATGGCAGCTGGTGTTCAGTCTCTGATACAAAGTTGGAAACCGGTAAATTCCCTGGTGGATTTCAGCCCTCCAAGCCCGCGTTGGTCCCTTACACACTGAACGGAGCATTGGCAAAATGCCAGCTTACATGGCCAGTGTGCAAGTGGCTCAAGATGCCACAAAAATGGATTTTCCTCCAACACCGCTCGGGCCGAACAACCCGAAACATGTCCTTTTCACTTCTGTCCATTTGTTCGATCCGGTTAGTCACTGTACCCGCTCATCTCAGATGGGAGGGGACTGGAACAACGAAAGACAACCAAAATGAAGAATGTGTCTGCGCTGCCAACAAAATGGTTTCATGCGTGGAAGGTCTCACCCATCCACAAAGTTTCATGGAAATCGGCTGTCATTCTTTTTTTTTTGTTTTGTTCTGTTTTGTTTTGATGACTCAAATCATACCTCTTGTTCTTCATTTATTTAAGTTCACAGTGTGAATTCAGGTTGTGGTTGTGGTTTGCATTTGGAAAATGGTTGTGAAATTTTGACACGAGTACTTCTAGATTTGGGTTTAGGGTAAGGTTCGAGTTCGAAAGAGGAGTAGAGGTTCTGGTTAGGATTGGGTTCGGGCGGGGGTCGGCAGCCTGTGGCTCTGCATCCGCATGCGGCTTTGTAGCGCCGCCCTGGTGGCTCCCGGAAGCTTTTTCAAAAATGCTTGAAAATGGAAAAAGATGGGGGAGGGAAATATATATTTTGTTTAAATATGGTTTCTGTAAGAGGACAAACATGACACAAACATTCTTAACGTTTTCAAATGCTATAAAAATGTGTAGAATAAATATTAAATGTCAACATTTCTGTCAACGAAGGTTTGCGTCATAGCCTACGACATGTTTCTATTAGAAGGACGGGATGCCAGGCAGGTGGCTGTTGTTAAAAAAACGGCGTTTCATGTAGAATTCACCAATGGTACTGGCAAAGAATGGTAATCTGGAGGGCCGAGAGAAGCATTTTTGAACGGTACACGTCAGCTATGATAGTTAACACACTGAAAAAGTGTGTCCCATGTCTCGTTCATCTTAGGGGACGTTATGGCTGTTGCCCATGATGGCATGCGTATGTAAGTGCGTGCGTATGCGCGCGTGTGCAGTAATGGGTCGATCGCGGGAGATTGGTTGATTGAAAAGTAGATCTTCTGTCAAAAAAGGATGGGCACCCCTGCTCTACAGGATGCACTGCAGGGCAAAAACATTTAATCACGAAGGATCATTGTGTATTTGTCAGTGATGAAAGTCCTCCGGATTTTCCCGGAATTCCGGATTTTCACATTTTCATAAAAATTCCTCTGGAAAATTGAGGAAATATTGCCTAAAATTAATCTGGATATTTGTTGACAACATTGAACAAACACGCGTTTCAGTTCGTTGTTTTGCTTTCACGAGCGTAGCCATGTTGCGGCACGAACACTAGTAACAGGAACACCCCTCCCATCGCATTCTCATGGCCTCGCCAAATCTCGGAGATTTCGAAAATTCGGCGAGAACGGAAGCCACAAAGGGTGCACATGTGCACACAAAAGGCAAATTAATCATTGAATGTCAAGTATTTTAATAGCGCTTTGTGTAAACTAATTAATGCGTGAGCGGCCAGGTACGGCCCCAGCGCAATGTTCAAATAGGTACAAAAGCAAGCTGACATACGGGCAATAGATACGAGTGTTAGGAACACTTTCAAATGGTCATCGCATGAGGAAAAGAACTTGAACGGAGATTTTTTTTGTCTGATACATTAGAAAGGTCGACAAACCTGGTAAGTCAGTTAAAATCATTCTAAGGCTTATATAAGGCTCTTAATATTTAGCTCCAGACTTATTTGTTTTTTGTTTTTTTGGTCCATTATGGCTCTTTCAACATTTTGGCTTGCCGGCCCCTGGGTTAGGGTCATCCGAGGCTGATGGTTTAGGGTTAGGTTAGAACCTTAATATTCATTAATTATAAAACCGGATGAACAGATTCAGGTGAGTCCGGTAAAAAACCGGACACCTGGGCATCAGGAGCGTCTTTCGATGAAAGAGCATACAAAGAAACAGACGACCCGACTGATGGACAACCCAGCACGGCAGTTTGAAGACCTTGAAAACTGTAGATGTCCTGCCGAGCTGCCTGAAAGCAGCAGGTTCTTTGTCCATTCGTCAGCAGTACCGCTCATAAATAAATTTTCTGCCGTTATGTGCAGACACGGAGTCCTTCGTACTACGTAGAATCCAAGCCAAATGGCCTCGCCGGAGCCTGAAAGAACCAGAATGGGTCAACAGAAAAATGGCAGCAGGTGCTCACAAAAATGTGACATGTTTGCTTCTGAAGGAAAAAAATGCGTTGGCAGGGCGGCTGGAGAGCTACAAACAAGGCGGTGTGCATGCAGGCTATTGGAATAACTCACGAGATGAGTACCTTGTGCAAATCTACTTTTCTTTTTGTCAGCTAGTGACGGAATGTGGATGAATAATGTGCTTTCTCTACCGTTATAAATGGCAGCGGTCGGCGCCGTGACCTTTATTGAAGCCCTTGGCTACACGCAGGGTGTTGCCTCCAGATAAATTCCCACACACTCCCCTATGTCCTATTCTTCTACCAATTCCTATTGCTTTTTCCGTCTTCATGTGTCCCAAGCATAAGGTGTTTAATAAGTGTTCACATTTCCTCCACGAGAGGAAATAATAAATCCGGCCTCACTATTTCAATAAACAAAAATCGACTACAATCCCTTCAACGTCTAATGAGAGAAAAGTGTGTTTGGCATATGGCATGTAGCGTGGATTCGCCAGATGCCGGTAGTCTGTTGTTGAGACAAGGAGTGTTTCTTGGCGTGATGCGAGGTGGTTCCACAATGAGCCTGAACTCAGCAAGCGTGATTTTTGTAAATGGCGTCAGGAACTAAACGAGTGTGATGTAAAGAATTTTAAGCTAGGGAATTCATTGTATTTCTTTTTCAATTTTGTCCTCTAACATTTGGTTCGCGCTGCTCAATATCATAAACGTGCTCAATGTTAAGTGTTGGTTATAAAATCATCATAATTGTATGCGATTTATGGCTTGTCCCATCGAGTGTTAGCATAGCGAAGCACATGAGTTGTGTCATATATTTGTTTTGTTTTCAGCCCCAGCTGGAGTGAAAGGCATTTCCCTCCAAGCAGGCGCACCTGTTCCGCGTTTACCAATCAAGCCTGCCATGTGTTTAAGGACTGCCAAGCTGCCTAGTCTCTTGTCGGATTATTGACCTTGCTCGCTGTTGTGCTTCAAGTATATTGTATGCAGTAATTTATGCATTGTTCCTGGCTCCTTGTGACCAGCAATTTCAGTTTGTACTTTATCGGTGCGCTGTTCTGTAATAAACATTTTTAGTGCACTTTATCTGAGCCTGCAGTTCTGGAATACAAAACATTTTTTCCCTTCGTTTCAGAACCTGACAATTTGTTCGACAGTTTTGACGCCAGATGCCCTTCTTGATGCAACCGAGCTTGGGACCAGCAGTATGATGATTGATCGATAAATATTACACAATTAGGTATCGAAATCTCAGTAAAAATAAAACTTGTGTTCCCCAACCTTTGCTGAGCCCGAGCATTCGACATCAAAGAAATAAATAAAATCTCACGACACACCACCCAACAAAGCGTATGAAAAGTGATCAGTAATAAATGATGATAATCTCATGTTTTGTCTAAATGCTCTGACAAATTTAGTAACTTTATGAAAGGTGGGTCATTTTAATTGAACACAAAACTAATGAATTGTATGAATGGCAACAGGTGGATTTACAGCTTTGTTATACCTTTGGGCGGCCCGGTAGTCAAGTGGTTAGCACATCGGCTTCACAGTGCAGAGATTCGATTCCAGCTCCGGCCTCCCTGTGTGGAGTTTGCATGTTCTCCCCGGGCTTGCGTGGGTTTTCTCTGGTTTCCTCCCACATTCCAAAGACATGCATGGCAGGCTGATTGAGCACTCTAAATTGTCCCTAGGTATGAGTGTGAGCGTGGATTGTTGTTCGTCTCTGTGTGCCCTGCGATTGGCTGGCAACCAATTCGGGGTGTGCCCCGCCTACCGCCCGGAGATAGCTGGGATAGGCTCCAGCACCCCCCGCGACCCTAGTGAGGATCAAGCGGTTCGGAAGATGAATGAATGAATGTTATACCTTTTGCCATCTAATGGAAGCGCATTTTATTGTTCTGCCTGCCATAATCAGTTTCTGGCATAGATCGATTTACGAGTATACATTTGTAATTAGTTGGACGGGGTACACTCTCAACTGGTCGCCAGCCAATCGCCTGGCACACAGACAAACAACCATTCAGACTCACAATCACACCTAGGGACCATTTCGAGTGTTCCATTAGTCTGCCGCACATGTTTTTGGAATGTGCGAGGAAACCGGAGTACCCGCAGAAATCCCAAAAAGGCACGGGGAGAACATCCACACAGGAAGGCCGAGCCAGGAATAGAACCAGGGACCTCTGCACTGCGAAGCAGACATGCTAACCAGTCGATCACCGTGCCGCCCAATATACACTATATAAACGATATACTGTATATTTTCTTTGGATTGGCTTGCAACTGGTTTAGGCTGTACGCCACCTACTGCCCGAAAACAGCTGTGATAGTTTCCCGCAAGCCAAATGGATGGATGGATATTTTCTTTTTAAGTCCCATCCTTTCATTTGTCTCCACAAAGCATACATTAAAATGTGTCAATTTGTTGCAAATGTACAGTGTACTGTATGCATAATACTGTATATACAAATTGCTCATTAATTGTAAAGAAATTCATTGCATGCTCTTTCAATTCATGCATCGACAATCCATGAGTTTATTCAAAAATACTCCCACTTTCATATGTCTGCGTTTCCTGCGTTGAGTCAGCAGTGCGAGTTTGAATGTCATCCTCAAGGATTCCACAGCACAGTGGAAACGTGCCCACCTGAAAAGACAGCTGATGAACATATCGTACGTTTCACCCACCAGACACGGCATGGAAAAAGAGAATCTGTGACTGGAGTGGAAAAGACGATGACAACATGGCATGGGAACGTCTCAACTATCTGCTTCTCCATCGCTGGAGTTCAAGGAGGGAATCCCCATGTCCAACCTGTGAGAAGAAGGAACTGCCCCTCATCCTGTATTTCCTTCCTGTGCCCCTTCAGCCACAGATTCCCCTGCCCCCACCCCGCAGCTTCTCCAAAGTGGAAAAATGATGGTCCCAGTATCATATTTCTGTGCAATGTCAGTTCATGTACATACTCCAAAACAGAAAGGAATTTTCCATGACAGTAAGCAGACGAGTGTATTTCGCCTTGCTATAGAATATAGCATCTCTTAAGAGCATTTAGGCTCTGACTAATATGAGATATACAGTCCAACACATATAATCAATCAGCATCTCTTTGCAGCACAGGCGTGTAAATAGTGGTGGGATTGATTCTACTAAGTGCGGTACTAGAATGGATTGGGCCACTCTTTAATCCGCTCTTATCCTTGTGCTAAGTCTTTGTCATCTTTTGGTGGCACATTTGTTTGGTGTCCTATTCTTGGGATCACATTTGAATAGTGTGTTGTTTCTGTACGGGTGAATCACGTCATGCTGTAGAAACGGGTCTTACTGGCTTGGACCACGGGATCAAGCAGGATTCAAAAGTGAGACGGGGTCTTTGGTCCCTGGGAATCTTCAAAAACCAAGTTGGATAGGTCTTTGTGTTCCGACCTTAACGCTGATCTGTATTTGACTCATTGGCGTGCCAATACAAATTAGACTAGAATGTCATCCAGTAGAGAGCTGCACCAAGGCCAGATAATCCCAATTTGTCTTTGAAATTTTGGAAAATTATATTGAAAATGGAATCAATTCACAGTTCTTTGGCTAAGGCCCCTCGGTAGTAACATAATGCTGCTAACAAACAAATAAAAACATAACCTCCATGGTGGGGGATAAAAATAGCTTTCATTGTTGCAGGAGGCCAGGTCATATAAGGGTCGGAATGGGCCTTCAGTCCGATCTCTTTGTTTTCTGCCAAACTTTACAGGGGTCCCACATAAAGTCCCAAATGCCTGAGGGAAGTAATAAACTCCAGTCGGACCTTTTGGGGCTCTCTCTTTTGTTCAATTTAGTTTTGGAATTTTGCTTTCCAAGCCTTTGCCCGTTCCACACTGTCAGGGTGCAGCGCCAGTGGCTTATGGCGCCGGTGGCACCTGTCCCTTCTTCAGCGCCACGCCGGGGAGACTGCCCAGCTCGTCTTGATCCCCACACTAATTGTTTTCAAAGCGAGCAGGATTTATCTCGCACTAATGCAGGCGCCAGTGGCACTGCGCCCCCTCCCCTGCTACCCCTGCCTCCCCTACAGTCCCCCTAGGGGACAGCTTCTCCCTCTTGATCGGAGGCCAAAGATTGTCACCATGGATGGGAGTGGCGCTCGGGCACCATAGAAGCATCTTGCCAGCTGATTGGATTTTGTAACCCCATTTAGGATCGAGCAACATGCACTCCTCCACATCACAACAAATAACGAAAATGGCAAAACAAGGCACTCACAAAGTCCAAAACAATCCTAAATGAGTATGACTGATTCGTTTCACTGATTGTTGGTAGCAATGCTGTTCCAATACAGCCCTGCAGGTGGCTACCCAACAAACTGACTGAAGAACGAACCAATGACCTCACCATTGGACTAAACCCCAACTATTGACTAACTACAGGAATTAACTGACCAACTAAATGGCATTTGATTGATTTCAACATCGTGTGGTTTTTTTTCTCACCTATATCATCATCAACATCACAGGTTTCCTTGGTTGTCTGTTGTTTATTTATTTTTATTTTACATATTTATATATTTATGTCGTTTGGAATTTTAACGTAAATTTTAGCTGTGTGTGTTCAATGCACTACATGTTTGCGCTGTGGTTGAGAGAGGAAATTAATTTCATCTGTGCTGTATGTTACACATAGAGCATATTTGACTTGACTTGACTTGACTTGATCTTTTGTAAAAGGCTACTATGAGAACAAATGTCAGGCCTTGAAACATTTGGACAAGAAGCCCACTGTAGGGAATAGGAATTTGTGGTTGATCAACATTTATCAGCATTCCTATGTGGCTGTACTCAATTAAAAGAGAATCGGCAGTGTTTTATGACTGGACTTTCCGCAAAAAAAAAAAAAAAGTCTGAAGAAAGCCTTCACGACAAACACAATACTGTGGCGTTCTTGTGAACGATTCGAAACATATCCTGTAATTATTAACCTAGCGAGCCACATTCATCCCAAGACGGCGCCACATCCAGGATATAAAACCCTGTTTTTTAAATATTATGGTTTAGTGGACCATAGAAAAGCACACTGGAGCTTGAGGCGTGTCATTTTCATCCACTGGTCAGTACTCTACTCTGTCTTTGCTTAGCGCAGAAGTCACTCTGGATCATTAATTTCATAGGCTAGTCCCCCCCCCACCCATCCTCCACACCCCACCCGAGGACCCGGTGCATTCTTTGATGCTTTCTGCGCTTAACATTCCACATGTACTTCTCGTCACTGTCGCGGCTGATGTGACTGACAAATAAGTCACAACCTATGCGGTGTGCACTTATCGACGAGGAAATGTACATTTCCTCAGTGTGGGACAAATATCTTAATAAGCAGAAGGCATGTGTTCCACTGTGGTAAAGTCGAGGTATGGGCTGTGAGCTGAACTGATGACCTGGGCAATGCAACTGATTTCTGGTTGTTTTTCTCAGCAGCAGCTAATAAGGTAGTCGATATGGAGACAGTATGAATCGAGAAGTCTCAATAAATAATGCATGATTTACCATGACACATTTCAAGTAACAGGATTGTTCTTTTTTTTTTAATCCCTGCAAAGCCAGGAGAAATGTATTATTATTTTTATTATTTATTGTTTCTTTTTTTACATTTTGCTGGTTATCAATAATGTGGCTGGTAAGAATAATTCAACTTCCAGGGGTGCCATCACCCCTTTATTGCCTGCAGGTAAAGAGCCTCCCAGCCTGATTTGCTCGACATCCCAGAGGAATCCTAAAGAAAACAAGTCATCATGTTTGACCTTTGCTCAGACTCTTGTAGCAACAGGCTCCCCTTACGACTCGTATCGACTTCCACTGGAGTACAAACAAAAACTGAGTAATAGTAACTGAACACTGGTTAGGGTGGGTAAGAGAAAACTTGCAATTAGCAGCAGCAACTCTGAAGATGAAAAGTCACCATTTCTCAGCTCATGTTTAGAGGCAGGATGGTATTGGCATGGAAGGAGCCCATGACCTGAGCCACAGACTATCCCAAAAGATAATCTGGCAACCTAACAACTGAGCACTGAATGATATTCGGGGAGAAGCTTACTACATGAAGTGATCAACAAACAGGCAATCCGGCAACCGTCAACTGATCAACTAACTAACCAACAACCTATGGGCTCGTGAGTGAGCTAACCAGCAACCTACTAACCTATGGAATGTCAAACTATCCCAGGACTACCACCCAACATACTCAGCCACAACCTACCAACTGGCCGACCAAAGAACTCACCAGAGAACCACGAATCAACTAAGTGACCATTAAACGAACCAAGGATAACTGGTTACTAACATAACAAGGATAACTAACTGACCAAAAATGAGCAACAACCTACCAACTTATCGACCAATGAACTAACCAGACATCTGTGAACTTATCAAATAAAAAAACTAACCAGTAACCTTTAAATCTACCCATCAAATTATTAAACAGTGGCCAACTTCCCACAAACTTACAAACCCCCCCACCTCGCAACCTACCAATGAACTAACCAATGACCCATCAACCAAGTAAATGTCCAACTGACTAAAACTCAGCAACAATGAACGACCAACTTACCAACCAAGGAACGAACCATTCATTCATTCATGTTGCGATCCGCTTATTGTCATAAGGGTCCCTATCCCAGCTGCCTTCGGGCAGTAGGCGGGGGACACCCTGAACTGGTTGCCAGCCAATCACAGGGCACACGCTCACACTAACACCTCGGGACAATTTAGAGTGTTCAATCAGCCTGCCATGCATGTTTTTGGAATGCGGGAGGAAACCGGAGCACCCGGAGAAAACCCACGCAGGCCCGGGAAGAACATGCAAACTCCACACAGGGAGGTCGGAGCTGTAATTGAACCTCTGCACTGTGAGGTTGACGCGCCAACCACTGGACCACCGGGCCACTGGAACTACCCATCAATCTACCAATCAATTCACTGACCCAAAAACTGAAAAACAACCTACCAACCCATCAACCAATGAACTAAAAAACAAGCACACCAAACAACTCAACAGAACGACGACCTGACTACCAAGCCACCAATAAACTAACTAATGACCCGCCAGCCAGCTGAACAACAACCACATGACCAACAAATTGAACAAGAATCTACCGACATACTGACAAATGAACTGTCCAACAATCTCAGACCCTAAAGACCAATGATATGACCCCAAAATGTAAGCAGTAAAAACTAAAAAACAACTACTAGCTAATTAATGACCGTCCAACAACAAACAAGCGATGAACAAGCCCCCCTCCCACACCTCCCACACACACACCTCACCCCACCCCTTAATATGAAAAGTCACCACTTTCGAACCTGCACTGAGTGGACAGAATGGTACTGCCAGGGTAGAAGCCCATTACAACTGATTTGATAAATATTTAGGCTTAGCTGCATTAAGCTGATTTGGGTACTTTACTCTGCTGCTGTGCCATGAGCACTTGAGTCGCAATCTGCTTAATTTGTACGGTGCCACCCCGCGCGCCTTTCACATTCCCTTGCAATAATAGAAGTGCTTGATTGTGTCGTTACGTCACCGCACCTTTTTTAATTTCACACGGCCATTCGTGCAGACTCAAGGATGGGGCTTCCGTCATCCGTTTGTTATTTGACACAAAGACATGTAATAATTGATTTGGGAAGCCGCGACCAGAGCACCCCTGGAACTCATGAGTAATGGACGGGTGGGTGGTGCGATGCCAAGCGATTGTGGCCAGACAGCGGAGATGTTGTGGCCAAGGACGAGGCTGCCTTCTCAGGGTGAAGTGGAGTCATCCCTGCGGTTCCCTGAGAGAACAATTACTGGAGGATTAAAAAAGAGAAAGCACGATGAACGCTCTAAAGAGTTGAAACGGAGACGTTTGTTTTTCCACTAAACGTTTGGCTCTCTGTGTTTGGACATTTTTGTGGGGATCCATCAAAATGAGGATACAGACAAATAGACTGGTACGTCTTTGATGGCGCGCCCAAGGTGCTGGCCCGCACTTGGATTCTATCACAGAATTAAACCAAATGGGTGTGTTTCATTCCAGGGATCGGATAATTTGTAGGCAAAGAAGAGATTTGATCTATTTCAACAAAGACTGAAGAGTTGACGTATATGCTTGCGGATCAAAGAAGCTAACAGTTTGGACCTCAAATGATCAAGCTGATATGTTTGCTAAGTATAATGTGTAGCCAGCAGATATTTGTTAGACACCACCAACACAATGTGGGCCACAAATCAAAACCGAAATATGGCAGTCTCAAATACTATTGGGCTTGCTTAAGTCATTGTGTTACGCCACTGTTCTACCAGCTGGCTCTTGTGTTTTTGAGTTTTGCATGAGAAAATCATATTCCACTTGATAAGAATGTGGCCCGTCAATCTGCTATCATGCAAGTGATCAGACAACCAGCTATTTAGTATTTGAGCTAAGATAGCTACTGATCAGACTTTCTTTTTTTAATCAAATATAGTGTCACAGAAAGTCATAAGACGGTTGTAACAGAAGTACAGAGAGAATATACGATCATGTGACTTATGTGTCGCAGAAATAAATAGACCTTGGAAATAAAAATAATAAAAAAAGAAAAACAATCCACACACCTATGTTTGAGCAAAGCTAATCGTGCAAAGAGTACTGAAACCGAACCATTGGACATGCAAATCAAAAGGTTTAGACAAGGTCAAATAAATTGACATTTAAAGGTTATATTTCATTTTCAGTTCGCCATAAAATTTCAGCGAAAAGAAAAATAAAATATTACCAACTTTTTGTGAGAAGTGCATTTATCTTATCATAGCTACAGTATGTTGCGAGTGATCAGTCTGTATGTCAGTGATTGAACTGCCTGGCTTTCCTGCTAGCTTTTTAATCAATCTACCATTTAGCTAGCAACCAAAGGCTCAGTTCTGCTTACCTATCTAGCAGGAAGTTGAGTTTGCGGCGAGCTAGCTAGCTAGTCTATGGTACCTGTGCATCTGCACTCGAAATGAAAAGATAATAATGCTCAGTTTTGATGCTATCACTGAGTTGTTTTTTGTTGTTGTTGTTTTAACAATATGTTCACCTTTGTTCCTTTTGTGGCTTATGCCAGGTAATCCAAATTTTAGAAACACTTCTCAGTACGATGCATTGCAACTGAAGAACCACTGAGTGGTCACACAAGTATTATGTTGTGTTTTCCCTCATCACTGTCTAGTGTTACACATTGAGGTCGAGCGCCACCAAGAAAACTGCAGCCCAGAAGAGAATGGAGCCATTGATTCCCCTGAGGAATCATTTTTGCAGAGGGAGTGTTTAGCGCTGGGCTAGAGAGGGAGCTAATAGCCGCTACTCCTGCTCTGTCATCCATGACTCTGGAGCCTCTGACATGTCACATGCACACCCTCAAAAACATCTTCATACAGAAGCTCAGAAAAGCTCTGTTGCCTCTACATGCAAACTATATAACATGATTGAAACAACGCCACTGTGCCTGCTTTCGGCCTGAATTCCTGTCCTCTCAGGAGAACGTGGTCCATCATTACCTCCTCCAGACTCCCCACTTTTCCAATTTCAGCACCCCACTGAGCTAAGATATCAGCTAACACATGATCCTCTTAGGCCTGGACACTGATAGCCAGCGAGGGCCTCAAGCCAAGGCTACGGAGTAAAACAGACATCGCCGTCAGATCAGCCCCAAGTGTTAAAAATGCGTCTTTGAGTGACTTTCAACAGGGATTCCCCAACTGTGGTGTGCCATTCCCAAACTGTGGTGCATGAGATTAAATGTTTAAGGGCATTCAAGCATGATCAGACGTTTACGATGTATTTTCCCCCAAATGTGATTTTATTTTGTTCATTTGGGGCGGGGGGCGGGGGGGGGCAAAGGTGGTGCGAGGACAAGTAGGACTGCTGCCTTCATTGTTAGGCATTTTGGTAAATCTATTAGCAAATTCACTCAACATCAGAATGTTGGAGAAAGGAAAATTTAAATACATTTTCAGCTTTTTGTTGTGATATTAAATAAGTGACAAATTTATGTTTGGATGTTGGATTTTTTGGGGGTAGTTGGGCAACGGCGGATGGGTATAGGAGGTATGCCAAATCTGTCGATCTTGAATGGGGTGTGTGGCCTACACATTTAGGAGGAGGCTGCTATATCGGCACATTTCATCAGTCAACCTCGTGTCCACTTTTAGATTCATTAAGTTTTTATCAGCTCAAGCCTGATAAGATCCAGCGTCGGCAGCCATTATCCCGACATCACAGAATATCGGGTGACGTCCTCTCCGTGTTGCCCACCAAGCGAAGACTTTTCAAGAATATTTCATTGTATTTCTTGGCTCACGCTGGCCCTGAATCAACAAAGGAAGCCAAACCCTCCACCACAGCTTTTTATGATTAAGTTGAACAAAGTCAGGAGGGTTTTTTTGCTTTATTTTATTCCATAGTTCCTCCCAAGTAATCCTATATTACTTCACCGAGCCAAAACACGACGTATGGACTTAAATTAGCGCTAAAAAAGAACGGCGTCCATCATGGCAAATGTAGCATTCCACAGGTACCCATGTCCTTTCCTCTCCACAGCTTCTCTGGGCTTTTTTTTTTTTTTTTTACATAAACATATGGCTGGGAGCACTAACACTAGCACAACATGTACCTGAACTTTCAGTTCGTTACCGTATAAATGCCTTCCCGCTGCCAGTACAGCCAACACCTGCTACACATTCATCAGCCAGCTGGATTAGTACCAGTTCATAAGGCAACATTACATGGACACACCTTTATAAACTGTTAAATGATACTTGTCACTCAGTGTACCGGGCGGCCAAGGTGGCAGAAGCCATGTCTTTTTAACCAAAGTCAACTGGAGGCCAAGTCCCAGAAAGGCCTCTGTGACCTTAAATGTGATCCCACACTGTGATGTCATTTATGCAAAAAGTCAGTGTCCAATGCTCATATAAAGTGTCTTAAGTGGGGTAGCAGCATACTGATTTTCCGGCTTAATCCGAGCATTTTTTTCAAGGTGGCCAACCATTTCCTATTGGGTTTTCCTGCAATTCAAAATTTGAATCGCTGGTGAATGCCATTGCAACATTGTAGATGTAACAGCCATCAAAATCTCACAGGGGCTCTCTCTCTCTCTCTCTCTCTCTCTCTCTCTCTCTCTCTCTCTCTCTCTCTCTCTCTCTCTCTCTCTCTCTCTCTCTCTCTCTCTCTCTCTCTATATATATATATATATATATATATATATATATATATATATATATATATATATATATATATATATATATATATATATATATATATATATATATATATATATATATATATATATATATACAGACACACATCCATCCATCCATTTTCTGACCCTCACAACACAATGGTCACAGAACATGCTGGAGCCTATCCCAGCTGTCTTCGGGCAGTAGATGGGGGACACCCTGAACTACGCAGGGACAATTTAGAGGGTTCCATTAACCAGTCCCAGTCGACCATATATATACATACATACATACAAATACTTGCGGTTCAGCACCCTTGACTAATTAATCAGTGGACCACACCGCCCCTACATCATATAAAGATGTGTCATTTTGAGTGCACTGTTTACCATAACAGGAGTAAGATGATTTTTATTTATTTTATTATTTTTTGTGAGCATATTTAGGATTGCTCATATTTTAAATATTATCCACCCATCCATTATCTGAACCGTTAATCCACACGAGAGATAATTATCGACCAATAACCATCCACACTCACCCCTAGGGACATTTAAGAGTGTTCCATTCACCTGCAATGCATGTTTTTGGAATTTGGGAGGAAACCGCAGTATCTAGAGCAAACCCATAAGAGGAGAATATGCAAATTCTGCACAGGAAGGGCGGGGCCCGATTCAAACCCACAACCTCTGCGAGGCGGATGTGCTAACCAGTCGCTCACCGTGCTGCCCATTTTAAATATTAGTGTTTTCAAACAAGTGTAAAAGAAGAATTGTTTTGAAATAAAAACAAATTGGAGGTTAAACAGCATCCCAGAATGGCTAACTTTAAATGTAGCTGTTCCATTCCATATTTTCTGTCAGTGAAAAAAAAAACAAAACACTTACTCTGCGAAAATAACGTCTAAACCTGTTTTCTGCCTGAACGGAGTGTCCTGTTTTTTCAATCAACAAACCTGTAACAACAAACTGACGAAGAAAAGCAAAGCAAGCAGCGAGCATGTCGGTGGACAGCTGTGCATGCTTTCAAGGAGGCAATACGTACGTGTGTGTGTGTGCCTGTATATGTGTATGTGTGTGTACATTGAGTTCAAGTGCCACAGGTCATTTTAGAGAAAAACACACCTGCTTTATAATGAATTGTGTTCTTTGGCCGAAGCGACAAGTGGAGTAATTGCAGCTTACATGCAGGCGGATCAGGTGTGTGCTCCAGCGTGTTTGTTTTATTCATTTGCAGCCAGTTAAGAGCCAAAGTGTCATTTCCCTTGTGAAATTATGGATTTCATGTACTATATTTAATCTGGGTGGAGGTTATCCACAGCCGACAATTCATTGGGTATACCTTTCATAACTAATTTTGAAGCTCGATCAAAAACGGATTTCACAAGAAGTACCTCATGGGCTTATTTAAATTTGTTGAAGTAATACCATTATGTGGCCGTTTATCATTATAGTCATCCCCCGTTAAACATGTTTCACCTCTTGTGGTTCTGCGGCGTTTTGGATTTTTCCACTCATCATTATTTTTGGGTGTTGAAATACGTTTCAAACGTGGGTTTAAATCACTTTCAGTGTTATTACTGCGTACAGGAACGGTTTCAGGCCAAAGTAAAGACATTTCCAGAAAAGTTTTACGCCTATAGCAGGTGGCTCTGAAACTAATACGATGAACTGTACTGGGTAACAATGATATATTGGAATCATAATTCTAATTCAAAATAATAATAATAATAATAATAATGGAACAAATATGTTTGAAATGAATTTCGAATGTACATATATTCATGATTTATATAAATGTAATTTCCTGCAAATAGTCACCTTTTTTCAAAAGAGTTGACAAAGCCTCCACGGGGGTGGCTTTTTATTTCAAAATGCATTTTAGAAAGAAAAAATGAAATATCCGTCTATCCATTTTATATCCCTCTTGTTTTTTTAAAAACAGAATGTGATATGACATTGCCACACACAATGAGGAACGGCCGTGGCACTGTCCACGGGAATGCTGCATCAGTTCGAAGATTTGTAACATCTTGTAAGCTCGTTTGCACACTTGTTCTGCCACGGTTGGTGCTGTTTTGGTTCGCAGTTAGCGAGAGAATTCAAATGGGCTCAGATTTAGTGTCCATTTGTGAACCGTGTCTATGAACTGATTGAAGTACATATAATACATACTAAATTTTAAAGGGGCAGGTTGTATTTAGCAACATGAACTCTTTGAGGAGGGATTTTATTGGTCATTCTAGTCTTGAATTCTTAATCTATTAACATGCCTTGGTAAGTGTTCAAATGGGCTCAGCAGTTCACTTTTAATGTCTGAACGATGTTACTCCCAGGTTTTTGTTGTTTGTTTTTAATGGGAAACGAGAGGTCTATTTGAGGGAGGCGTTCATTTTTCTAAGTGGATGATACACCCTAGATGGAGTGGGAAACACCATCCATATATCAGAGTACAGTGCATCCATCAACACAAGTAGTGGTACTTTGGAATGTTTTGGGCTAAAACGTGTCTGCTTCTTGGGGAGTGTGTGTGTGTGTGTGTGTGTGTGTGTGTGTGTGTGTGTGTGTGTGTGTGTGTGTGTGTGTGTGTGTGTGTGTGTGTGTGTGTGTGTGTGTGTGTGTGTGTGTGTGTCTGGCTGGGGAAGTGAACTTGCCCAATCGACAGCACACTTTCACACTGACAGCTGCTGCGCCGTGTTGACTAACAGCGCCAGTGTAAGGAACAAAGAGCACGCTCGCTCGACCTGTCGACAGCCCTTCCATAATTCAGTCAGTCAAGTTTGAGGACCGATTCCTGCCACTCGGCAAATAGCCGTCTCGCCCCCCCCCCCTCCCATCTCCTCTCGTTGTAATCTCGCTAGTCTCTCTCAACGAGCCCCGCAAACGTAATTGAAAACACAAGCTTGAAAGAACAGTAGTATCACTGACACGAGGAATGTTCCTTTGTCCCCGGACGACTACACTTGCGCCGTCATGTTTTAACACGTTCCAAGAATGTGTGCGTCTTGTCCGTGGGTCAAGCAGTTTGACAGTGTGCCCCCTTGTTCCATTATCTTAAAAAATGAGCTCATTGCTGAGGTTCTTGGTATTTACAACGCCATGGCAACAATGCTCTTTAGTTGAATTTGCTTTTAGCTACAAAATGTCCTGCGTTTTTTTTTTCTTTTCTTGTATGCAGTGGAATCTCGTCTTTCAGTTACGACCCATAGCTCCCGGATACAAGCGGCCGAAATGAGTTTTCTCCACATGGTGTCCGGGCTCTCCCTTGGAGATAAGGTGAGAAGGGCGGTCATCTAGGAGGGGCTCAGAGTCGAGCCACTTCTCCTCCACATCGAGAGGAGCCAGATGAGGTGCCTCGGGCATCTGATTAGGGTGCCTCCTGGATGTCTCCCTGGTGACGTGTTCCGGGCATGTCCCTCCGGCAGGAGGCCCCGGGGATGACCCAGGACATGCTGGAGAGACTGTAGCCCTGTTCACACGGGCAGATTTATTTCGGACCTACTCCGAAACTGCTCCCCTCGAGCGTTCATACGTGCAACTTTGTTCCAGCGTAGCGCCCAAAAACAGCTTGTTTCGGATCAAATTTAAACCACCTCAGGGAGGTGGTTTAAAAATTTGCTCCGGAACAAATGCTCGTTCTTGGCAGTACCGATGCAAATGTGCACGTATGAACGCAACTGGGTTAAATTTGCTCCAGAGCAAATGCTCGCTTGCGGGGGAGTGGCCTCGCTACGCGTCAGAGGCGTCCATCCGGGTACTTGCCAACATGCATCCTGGGTATTTTGCGCTTCAAAACATGGCGGGTCTTTTCTCTCTCTCCTGCGGCGTCTGATTATCGACCACATCGTTGATTTCTCCGGAGAAGAAGCCATTTTGTCACTAAGAAGATGGGGAAATGGTACTTCCTTTTCCCCGCCTTCTTCTTTCTTTACGCATGCGCATGTTTTACTTCCGCATTCCTGTCGTTTTGTTCCGCAACAGGAACTGCCCGTGTGAAAGCAAGTGGAGCTGCGTCGATGCTGCTCTCGTGCTGTTACGCTCAGCGGCTTTGTACATGTGAACGCTCCACAAAATTTGTTCCGGTGCAAAATTATATCGCAACAAAATACTCCGGTGCAGCGCCGAAACAAATCTGCCCGTGTGAACAGCGCTTATGTCTCCCAGTTGGCCTGGAAACGCTGGAAGAAGTGGCTGGGGAGAGGGGGGTCTAGTCTTCCCTGCTAAAGCTGCTGCCCCGCGACCCGACCCCAGATAAGCAGTAGAAATTGGACAGATGAATCTTGAGAGTCCAAAGACCCGTACAATTACGAATTCGCCCCAGAAATGTCAGTTAAAAACAAGCCTCAAAAACATAATGGGATTAATTCACGGTGACGCATCATTTACTTTTTTTGGTGGGGGGCTTTTTGTGCCTTTTATGCAACATTCCAAAGAGCAAAAGAGAAGAATTTGAAGTGAAACTTGTTACCTTTAGCAAAGCGTCAGGAATTTTTCAGGAAAGTTGCACAAAAATATCAAAAATATCATGGCATATGGCCTTTATGTGACACTTCTTCCAGAAAAAGGATGCAGAGACAAGAACGTGAGAGCTGAAGAAAAACTTACGTCAAGTTGGGTTCTATGTCGTAACCTCTCCAAAATTCCAAAGGAAAGTCGCACAGAAAATTAACATGCGAACCTGTGGCAGTTGCCAATAATGTGAAGTCTAGTTTATAGTTCTTTAAGTCAGACAGACATAATACACTTAACTTGTTTTTACACTTGAAGAAAAATGAACATTAAAATTGAATACACAAAGTGCAATTGCAGCGTAAATTAGCTTATATGTTGCTTAGGCGGCCCGGTAGTCAAGTGGTTAGCGCGTCGACTTCACAGTGCAGAGGTACCGGGTTCAATTCCAGCTCCGGCCTCCCTGTGTGGAGTTTGCATGTTCTCCCCGGCCCTGCGTGGGTTTTCTCCGGGTACTCCGGTTTCCTCCCATATTCCAAAAACATGCATGGCAGGCTGATTGAACGCTCGAAATTGTCCCCAGGTGTGAGTGTGGACGTGAATGGTTGTTCATTTCTGTGTGCGCTGCGATTGGCTGGCAACCAGTTCAGGGCGTCCCCCGCCTACTGCCCGATGACAACCGGGACAGGCTCCAGCGCCCCACGACCCTTGTGAGGATAAAGCGGTTCGGAAGATGAATGAATGAATTTCTTGGTTACTCGCCACAAAGTTAAGGCTGTCTTTATGTCCCATCTTATTCATTTATTAATTCTTATTTTATTCTTTTATTTTTATTTTTATTATTCATTTACATGTGTGTGGAAGTAATATCAAAATAATAAGTAATAAAAACTGTGATTTTTATTTTATTTTTTTACAAGTTTGATGATGACGACAGGTTTTTTTTCCTTTGGTTTCCTGAAAAGGGGGTGGGGGGGGGGGGGGAGAAATGCTTCAAAGTCCAAAGATTGAATGTTTTACTTGCGACTGTCTCAAATCAGATATAAACGTCAGTCTCAAGCAGTAAAGGACGATGGACTGTTATTTCAATTTGCTCTTCAAATTCCCCCTTTTGTCCAATAAAAGCGACATTGCAACTTTCCCACAATCTGTTCAACTCCAATTGAAACTTAAGTCTCTCCTGGCCCCTGGCCAGTGTGTTAACTCCAGCTAAATCAATGGATTAGCTATTTAGCCCAACCCCACTACACAAACATGTTCACGCACTCGCTCCGATACAAACACCGCCGCTGCCACTACCGACGCTAATCTGGAGACTCGTTCCAAGAAAGGACCAGATTCTCACAAAATGGTGAGCGCACCGAGAGGCGCCCGTTGAATGCGTTGACGGACCCTCGAAGAAATTCCGCCTTGCTTGGGAGATTTAATTTAGCCCTTCACAAAGGCTGCAAGGGTGGGAATCGAGCAGAAGCAAACGTTCTTGCATTTATGGGGAGGATTAAACTATCTCCTCAGTTTGCATTCCCACACACACTGGAGGTGACGAATGGACGAGCGAGTTGCTTTCCCTCAGAGAGTACATGCATGTCTTAAATGGGGTTTTTTCTTTCTAAAAGACCCGACAAGTGACAAAGAAAAAAAACATTGCTTATCGTATGGTGTGTACTCAAGATGACCAGTTCAGCAGACTACAAACATCGATGAGTCTCCGTCGACAATCCCAAATCTCCTCCCTCAAATCAATCTATTGTAGTACCAAGCCTTACCTGTGAGTGGCAGTATGGTGCCACAGGGCCCCCAAACTCCCGAAAAATGCTTCTGAACCGGGCTGTCACGAGGCATGACGAAGCGGTGCGCAATTTGATCCTGGTCTCAAACAAGTGACAAAAGACAGCCAAAATATCCCATCGCAATCTGTGTATCAGCCAAACTCTGCGTTGACGACACACATCAGGTTTTGCCATCATAAATAAAACCTTTACCGATGTTGGTCCCGAATGTATTCCAGGCTCATCAGGGAGGAGAAATTGTTCTGAACATACCCCAGAGCAGAGAATAATCGCTCATGAGAGAGATGCGGTGACAACGCCTCTTCTGACTTTAATCGAAAAGAAAGGGAAAAAGTTCACATTTGTCGGTTGTGTGTATATCCCCTGCTTTGAGTGCACACGTCCTAATTTATGTGCGTGTCATTTCAGTGCCTGCAGTCAGCGGGCCGTGCGCTTGTGACACATGAGGTCAGCGTTACTGTTGAACCCCCGCCACAGCGTCTGGTACAGTGGAGCGGGGCAAATGTGCAGCTGTGCGAAGGCTGCACAAACACCGCGCTGACAAACTCTTTGTCATTCAACATGGTTACCGGTGTTCAGCGCTGCCAAGCCAACATGAGCGGATTTGAGGAAGAAGGAAGACGTATGTACACTTCCCGTGTTGGCATCGCTCTTTCCCACTAAACATTGCTTGGTGGTCCGTAGTATACATACATGCTAAGGGGCAAGTGAAAGAGGGGAAGTGAAGCGGAGCTTGGAGGGCGGAACGCCCATTGCTGCACAGAGCTGACTTTCACACAGTTGCCGATGGATTCATGCCCACAAATTCAGGGTCAGTTGCTGCCAAATGGCCTTACTTTGCTTTCATCTGACCACAGCACTTTGTTGTGTAAAGCCTTCCCTGAGTCATTGAGATGTTCACTGGCAACCTTAAGGCGGGCCTCTACATGTGCTTTCTTAAACAGTGCAGGGATCTTGCGGGCACTGCAAGATTGCAGTCATTTATAGTGTTTCTCCTGGTGGCTGAAGTCCCAGTTGCGTTCAGATCATTAGCGAGTCCCCAAAGTGTCCTTTGAGGCGTCGCTCTCTTACTTTATTCGTGGTTATCTTCAACCCTTGAGGCATGATCTTGGATGGAGTTCCTGACAGAGAGCAATTGATGGTCATTTTGCATGCTTCCACTTTGGAATAATGGCCAGTAGTTTTCATCTTCTCAACAAGCCTTTGGCTGACGGTTTGGTAACCCATTCCGTTCTTGAGCAGTTCTACAATCTTGTCCCTGGTGTCTTTTACACACCCTTTAGTCTTGCTCAACAGCTGAAGGGTCAGATATCGATTCTCAGAATAGGGTTTTGATTATAAACATGACCAGATTCCCAGGGCTGCAGGTACTGGTCATTCTCTGATTGTGCACATCTGGGTGCCACATGAGCACCTGCCAATCAATGGGAGCCAGAATTCTGATTGAGTTGCAAGAGATCACATTCTCATTTCGTTCAATAAAATGCACATTGTACAAATTTGTATATTGTGTGGTTTGTATGCGCATTTGACTGATGTCTGACTGCTGTGGTGTTTCTTTTTAAGCCAACAAATTTCCAAATTCAGCATTGGATAAACTTATCTCCATCCACTATTTTAAATTGGATCGGTAAATTGGTGCCGTTGTTAAATCCAGCTTCTTTCATCTTTGGCAGCTGGCTAAAGTAAAACCTCTCTTTTCTTATGAGCACTTTGAAACAGTAATTCATGCCTTTATCACATCCCGGCTGGATTACTGTAATGCAATTTACTTTGGAGTCAGCCAGTCCTCCATTAAGTGTCTCCAGTTAGTCCAGAATGCTGCTGCTCGCCTCTTGACTGGTCCTCGTAAGAGGGAGCACATAACTCCTACTATGGCATCCCTTCACTGGTTCCCTATACATTTTAGAGTTCTTTTTAAGATCCTATTATTTGCCTTATTTATTTATATATTTCAAATCTTTAAATGGCCTTGCTCCACGTTACCTCTCTGATCTCCTCTGCCCCTATACATCTGCCTCATGATAATGTCTGGTCTGCAGACCAGACATTATTAAAGGTACCAAGATGTAAGCGGAGGCTCAGAGGGGATCTAGCCTTTTCCTGTCTTTGGAATGACCTCCGACTGAATGTTCGGCAAGCCCCCTCGCTGCCCATCTTTAAAACTCGTCTCAAAATTAATTTCTATTCTTTGGCTTTTGACTCAGCATGATTCAGACTTGGTTTTTAGTTTGACTGTTTTTGTGCTTTTTACTGTCTTTGTTATTAATTTCTTGTTTTATTGTTTCTTGTTCGAGATATGATATTTGCTGCATGTACAGCACTTTGTGTACAGCGGTGGTTGTTTTAAAGTGCTCTGTAAACACAGTTGAGTTTAGTAGTTTGAACAGCTAATAAGGTCTTGTTGAGTGCCAACAGAACACATTAATGATATTGTCACATTGCAATTAATTCCTTTCTTTTTTTCTTTTCAAATTTAGTTGACCTCTGAATTCAACCAGCTAACCAAATTCTTAACGTAGATGCTCGGCCTCCAGCAGCATCACCCGTCATTCTCCAGTCCTCCTGTCCCTCCACACTCCACATTGTCGCCGGGTCAGAGGCGCCGGGTCTAGCCCCGGTGCCATGTATCCTAATCACATAAGCACACAGGCTAATCCCGGGGACAGCTGGGGAATCTTTACTGCACAATTGAGGCATGAGCTGGACATCCACTTGACTTGCTGTCTCTGTAACACCTCCCCCTGGCTTTCATCAACCAGACCCCCCCATCCCGTGACATGCAACTTATTTCTCTGCCAGACACCGCGTGCCGTGGCTTGAGGGTCAGTGCAGCTGCTGATAGAAACTTCCAGGTCATTCCACGCTGTGATATCCCTGTGTTGTTTAGCATCAACATTGTTGGGAGTTTTGTCCGAGTAACTAAAAAGTCATACATCACCGAGGCATAACATGGCCGGTGTTGATGGAAATGTCACTTTGGCAACTGTTGACGACAGGTCGATAGCACTTACTGTAGCTGTGGTATTAAATAGTTGTTAAAGGAAATTGGGAAATCTTTTTCACAGTTCAAAACAGTTCCCAAGTGTCTTTGAAAGGTTCTTGTCAAAATACCCCTTAAGGTGGCCAATTCCACTGATAAGCACATCTGCCTCATAGTGCAGAGGTGTGAGGTTCCTGTGTGGAGTTTGCATGTTCTTCCCGTGCATATGTGGGATTTCTGCGGGTACTCCGGTTTCCTCCCACATTCCAAAAGCATGCATGACGGGTTATTTGAAAACTCTAGATTTTCCCTAGGTGTTATTGTGAGTGTGAAAGGTCGTTTGTCTTTGTGTGCCTTGCCTTGTGTGGCTGCCAACCAGTTCAGGGCTCCAGTACACCCGTGACCCACGTGAGGATAAGCAGCTCGATTATTGGATGGATGGATGTTGTGAAAATTGGCTTTGCTGCATCTCATAACAAAAAATGAGTGTGCACAGAACAGTTGCCCCTTTTATTGAACCACAACTTCAAGAACTTAAAAACAACTTGATTGCTTTTTTGTGCTCACATTGTTGCCAGAAATGTGAGTAATGTATATTATAAACAAATGGTTTTTACTGGCCTCTGATTTCAAAATGAGTTATCCAACATTTTGAGGCCATCGTCCATTTATTTGGGTCCACGGTCCTCACGGCCCTTTGAAGAAAGCCAAACAACAATGTGGCCCGTGACAAAAAACAAAAACAAGATTGCGTGCATGTGGCACAACGGGACATACCCGTACCCACATTGACAACTTCAACATACAATTACAGGGTGGGCCAAAACTAGGTATACATTCATACATCTGTACATCCAGCAAAACTCAACGCAGCTCTGTTTCCTTTTCGGCCTTGACATGATGGCAAGGATGTTGCACCAGTGGGAAATAAGGGCGCGTCTGCACAAGAGTGTTTTAGAGAGTATAGTTGCTCAAAAGAAGCTGTGGATCTTCACTGATCAAGTCACGAGTGGAGGGGCTTCGGGTGGTGGTGGCTATTATGTAAATAAGGTCCACGGTTACGTAAGACTGCCTCACTTCAGGACACGTTTTTAAGAAATAGACAGATTTACTTGGTTGTGTAACTTCATTCTTGATGGGTGGGCAGGCACTCCAGAGACATAACTATTAATATATCAGTGATTCAAGAGTCACATTTCCATCATATGTTCATCTTCAGGGACACAGAGGAGCGCATGTCCATTAAATACATCCGACGGATCTGTCATACGACTTCTACCTTGGTGTCCGAGCTCTGTTAGACAAGTTAAAGCGCTCACGTCCACGGAGATTAGAATGAATAATGGAGTAATAGGAGGAAGTGAATACAAATGTTTCTAACCCTGCACCTCTGCTGGCGGCCTCTCAGAGTCTCTGGTGCCAAAATCGCAGGCGTCTGCTCTGATCCCATCGCCCTTTTCGAAAGACCACAATGGGGTCTCTGGAGCCTCTCCTGGCATGTCGGGCTAAAGCGAGGAAGCCACATGCTCCATTATTATTCACTGATTTTGTTTGTATGTCGTGTTTCAACGTACTCCGGCATTTTACGTGTATGGAACTCTCCAGTTGGAACGGAGTATTGTGGAAAAACGAGCTTTGTCAGGCAAGGCGGACATTTTTATGACTCCAGGCGAGTGTTGAAAACCTCCATTATCTGGCCCCGGCTTGCGGGGAGGCCCTTAAAGACTCTGTCCCTCGTGGGCGGTGTCCAAAATTGAGCTGTTCACTTCTTCCAGTGAAAAATTGTTTTTACGGCCTATCATCTATCTTAAAAGCCACTTCAGATTTAGTGCAGCCTCTCTGCTGTTTCATAATCACAGCCTTTAACAGAGTTATATTATCCGTAACAGCGCATGTGAAATCCATACAGCCTGATGTTGACAGTGGAACATTTGAAGTTGAGCATGTTGCTGGTTGAAATACGCCCTGTTGTAATTCCAAAACAATGTTAATGTCAAACTGTCTTTATTAATTTTACAGGCAGTGTTTTAAGTTGGATTTTGAACTGTTACACCCAAATAAAAGGAAACATTGTATATCCGTCTATCTCTCTCGATCTCTGTGTTCCTGTTATCCCATGCTGGACTCGATCCCAGCTGTCTTCTGGCACATGGTAGGGTACACCCTGAACTGGTCGCCAACCAATCACAGGGCGCACATGCATAGACAAACAACCATTCGCTCTCACATTCACATCTACGGACAATATACAGTGTTCAGTTAACCTACTGTGCATGTTTTTGGAATGTGGGAAGAAATCGGGGTACCCAAAGAAAACCCATGCGGAGAACATGCAAACCCCACACAGGAAGGCCGGAGACGGGATACGAACCCCGACTTCTGCACTGTGAGACAGATGTGCTGACCGTCTATGCACTTTGCTGCCAACCACTGTAAAATAAAACAAAAACAAAGTAAAATTACTGAGTCTCTGAAGAGATGCCATACATACAATTGACCAGGAGCAGGAAAACCTTGGCCTTCTCTGGCCATTTTCAAGCTAGGTTTTAACTACCGGTACCTGATATTTGCAATAGAAGCTCCAATGTTGAACATGGTGTTGGTTGAATTCTAGGCTGATGTAATTGCAGAGCTTTTTTGTGTGGAACCATAGAAAATAATAGAGGTAGTCTTTCCGTCAGTACTGACGGATGTCCGTTTGGCTGACAGATGACGGGAAATATAAGAAAATGATGGACTAAGCGCATACAGGGGTGGGTTTTCATCCATTTGTGTAGTTGGCACGAACTGGGTCAAGTACCGACGGACTCCTCAGTGCGTCACTCATGGACGCCTTCTTTGCTGATAACTGACATAAATGTACCCCACACTCCATTTAGCATTTTAATTCAATTGGATTTTTTTACTTCAATGTTTTTTTTTTCCAAATGACGACTGACTGGCAAACAGGTGAAATTTGCGGACGACAGAACCACGGTTAAAATCACATCAAGGACGGACCAACAGTTTGGTCAGTTGATGATTACAGTTTGGATCGGCTTGAAATAATGATGGACTGATGATGACGGACGGGTGCTCAGGCTGCTGACGAATGATGAATAGGAGAAATTTTGTAAATTGCCTACCTCTGGAAAATAATGTAATGGCAACTCATATTGAAACAATAGTCATAAATAGTAACTCTAAAATACAACTAAAATGAGCACATGTAAAATGAAATAAAACTACTTTTGTGCTAGTAGTTATTCATTAGGCTACATCCAGTATTGCTCTACACGCTACTATTACGAGCATTCTATTGGTAAAATTAATTTGTGAATGCGCTATCAATGTTTTATTTTGAGATTCTATTGAGCAGTAGGCCACTTTATTCTGATGAAGTGCCATTTTATGTTCTATGGTTATTATGACTGTTTCAAGGGTTTTTTTGTTTGTTAGTTTTTTGGCTGGGGGTATGGGAGTTCTGGCAGGAGCCTGATGTCAATCAAAAATACGGTATCTATAAACTTGCTTGAAAGCTTGAAAGCGGGACACAGGAAGGAGGTAAGGAAGTGAGGGGGAACTTTTTTCACGTTGTTTCCCTGCGTTCTGAAAAGAAAAGACAAATGAGTTCCAAAAGACGTAGAGCATGAGCTAAAGTGTTTTCATAGTGGTCAGCACATATGCTTGACCCTCCTTGAGAGTTTAGCTCATGCTTGGATTGCAATTCTGAAGCCCAAAGTCAGAAATGTCAAAACTTTCACATGATCATGATTGTTTTCAACAGTCAAAATCATGGTAATGTAAACTTCAATTATAATGCCTGAAAACAATTACAAGTTACTCTATGATTCCCACCCCTAAAGTAGACATGTTTTTCTTCAATCAGCTATCTGCTTGCAACATTTGTTCAATATTGGCCCAGATATGAGTAAATATGATTCTCTCTCTCTCTCTCTCTCTCTCTCTCTCTCTCTCTCTCTCTATATATATATATATATATATATATATATATATATATATAGAGAGAGAGAGAGAGAGAGAGAGAGAGAGAGAGAGATCATATTTACTCATATCTGGGCTAATATTGAACAATATATATATATATATATATATATATATATATATATATATATATATATATATATATATATATATAGAGAGAGAGAGAGAGAGAGAGAGAGAGAGAGAGAGATATTAGAGCTGTCAGTTTAGCGTGTTTTTATTGGCATTAATTTAAATGAATTTTATCGGGATCAAAAATTTTCTCGCGAGATTAAGGCGGCAGACGTCACAGCGGATGTTACGTTGCTCTATGAATAAACCCAGAAACAAAACATCAAGCGCGCTGCACAGGTCCACGCACGTTTGTTTTGCCAGCCACGGCAGCGCGAGACACCGAAAACGGATACTTAAATAGTTTATGAATGGAAAGTTTACTTTTAAAAAGTTGCCAGATTGTTCCACTGACAAGACCAAAATGACCTGGATGTTTTGCAGTCGTAAACTGAGCTATCATCATAGCACGTCGAGTCTGAAATACCACTTAATGGCCAAGCGCACAGCTGACGTGGGTACTGTACTCCGCCCCCTCGTCTCAGACTGACAGCTATGGATCATTTCAAAGCAAACAGCGTGGGCTAAAATGTTGCTAGAACAGGGGTGTCTTTATTTAGCTCATTTTTGCATAGTTGTCATGTTTGTCCGTCTGCAATCTGACGTTTAAACGAAGTAAATTGCGTCGCAGCTGGGGTTCATCATGCCGGCGCTCCACTTCCGGGTTGGACCTTTGGGACTTGTAGTTCTTTTGTTCGATTCGACTTGATATGTTTGTGTTGTATGGTTTCTTACGTTTAAAACAATGAATAATGATGACGATAATGATACATAGTGAAATCAGGGATGATTACATTATTCATTAAACGTATTGTTAAATAAAGGTATTAATTAATGTCAATTATATACATATTTACATTGTGATGCAGAAAGATAGATATATAATTTTTTTACTGCATTTATGTGTAGTTTAGGTTATTACCTGCTTCTGATACTTTTGTTACAACTACTACTACTACTACTTCTGCTGCAAAGTGCTCCAATAAATGATCAAAAAAGTACAGAACGAGAGATCCTTCCATGCTGACCGACAATCCCTATTCAGGGGGCCGTGAAAAATTATAGGCTGAGGACTAGCTTACCTTAGATGTGCACTTTATATTGCGCTGTTTTGATTCCATAAAAGAGCTGTTCAAGCAGCTGTTGTGTGACAAAATATTTTTTTTCACTGTTGTTGATGGACAGTAATATTGTGTGAGAGATAATGTGTGAATAACTGCTCCAAGTGAAAAATGTTCATGTAAAATTGAAAATCGAAATTATTTCAGTAAATATTTGCATTTTGCACATAGAAAACGGATTCATGATTCCATGTTGATGAGAGCATTAAAATGGGGGAAAATAGGACAAAAAATATAAAAGGAAATTCAGAAACGATAAAAAATGTGTGAGTAATCATGATTAATTTTTAGTTAATTTGTGTTAATTATGACAGTTGAGTTTTTAATTAGATTAAATATTTTAATCGTTTGACAGCTCTAATATATATATATATATATATATATATATATAAAAAGAAAAAATCCTCATCTCACCCCTCGGGTGGTGTCCGTCCCCCATTCAGCTCGGGTCCAGGAAGCTTGAGGGTTCTGCGCAGTATTCTTGCTGTTCCCAGCACTGCGCTTTTCTGGACTGAGATGTCCGATCTCATCTAGTTTGGGGGTCGCTGCCCCGAGTGCTCCGACCACCACAGGCACGACTGTCACCTTTACCTTCCAGGCTCTCTCCAGCTCCTCTCTGAGCCCTTGGTATTTCTCCAGTTTCTCGTGTTCCTTCTGTCTGATGTTTCCATCACTTGGGACCGCTACATCCACTACAACGGCTTTCCTCTACCCTTTAGGATCACGATATCTGGTTGGTTCGCCATGACCATCTTGTCAGTTCCTCCACCTTCGAAGGTGTTTCCCATTTTGACCTTGGGGTTTCCAGTCCATACTCGGCACAGATGTTTCGGTAGACTATGCCAGCCACCTGGTTATGGCGTTCCATGTAGGCTTTCCCTGCCAGCATCTTACACCCTGCAGTTATGTGTTGGATCGTCTCGGGTGCCTCTTTGCACAACCTACACCTTGGGTCTTGTCTGGTGTGGTATATCTCAATGGCTCTGGTGCTCAGGGCCTGCTCCTGAGCAGCCAGGATGAGTGCCTCCGTGCTGTCCTTCAGGCCAGCCCTCTCTAGCCACTGATAGGACTTCTTGAGATCAGCCACTTCACTTATGGTCCGGTGGTACATCCCGTGTAGGGGCTTGTCCTCCCATGATGGTCCCTCTTCCAGCACCTCATCCTCTGTTCCCCATTGTCTGAGACATTCTCTGAGTACGTCATCCGTTGGAGCCTTCTCCTTGATATATTCATGGATCTTAGATGTTTCATCCTGGACAGTGGCTCTCACATTCACTAGTTTCCGGCCTCCTTCCTGACCGCTTGCGTACCGTCTCATGGTGCTGGATTTGGGATGGAACTCTCCATGCATGGTTAGATGCTTTTGGGTCTTAACATCCGTGGTCTGAATCTCTTTCTTTGGCTACCTTATTATTCCTGCAGGGTATCTGATCACTGGCAACAAAGAATGTCAATCCGAAGGCCCGTTTTAAAATGGTACGCGTGAGTTACGATAGTTAACAGGGTGCAAAAGTGCGTCACATGCCTCCGCGTCAGGTCTCCCACTAAGGTAGGCAGTGATTTTCTTTTAACAAGCTTATGGCTGTCCATGGCGGCCCGGTAGTTCAGTGGTTAGCACGTCGACTTCACAGTGCAGAGGTGCCGGGTTCAATTCCTCCCTGTGTGGAGTTTGCATGTTCTCCCCGGGCCTGCGTGGGTTTTCTCCGGGCACTCTGGTTTCCCCCCACATTCCAAAAACATGCATGGCAGGCTGATTGGACACTCTGAATTGTCCCTAAGTGTGAATGTGAGCGTGGTTGGTTGTTCGTCTCTGTGTGCCCTGCGATTGGCTGGCAACCGATTCAGGGTGTCCCCCGCCTACTGCCCGAAGACAGCTGGGATAGGCTCCAGCACCCCCCGCGACCCTAATGAGGATCAAGCGGTTCGGAAAATGAATGGATGGATGGATGGCTGTCCATCATAGCATGCGTATGTACGTGTGTGCATATACGCGCGTGCGCGGCAACGGGTTGATCGCGGGAGGTTGGTTGATCGAAAAGTAGATCTTCAGTCCAAAACGTTTGGCCACCTCTGCTCGAAAGGGTGTGTACCCCGCCTCTCACCCAAAGTCAACTGGGATAAGATCCAGCACACCTGCAAACATCGCAAGGATAAGCGGTACAGTTGATGGATGGATGGACGGATGAATGGATGGAAGGAGGGATATGGATGGATAAATGCACAATATTGTTTTGAACATCACTAATTGCTCATTACTGTGTGGAGTTGGCATGTTCTTCCCGGGCCTGCGTGGGTTTTTTCTGGGTACTCCGGTTTCCTCCCACATTCCAAAAACATGCATGGCAGGCTGATTGAACCCTCTAAATTGTCCCTAGGTGTGAGTGTGAGCAACCGGTTCAGAGTGTCCCCCGCCAACTGCCCAAAGACAGCTGGGATAGGCTCTAGCACGCCCACAACCCTTTTGAGGATAAAACGGATCAGAAAATGGAAGGATGGTTAATTGCTAATTATTAAGTGAAAGCTTAGCTTTCGGGTGACATATTTGTCACAGTAATTTTCCCTCGAAATTAGGATAGTAATGTTCACTCGAGTATTTCCAAACTAAATAAGCCAATTAAGGATTGCTACTTTGTTAAAATACTAAACAAATTATGACAAAAAAACAGCTATTACTAAATAGACATTTTCTCTGATCGTGGGGTGACTAGTATTCACATCTATTTAAGTTAACAGTAAAAATAACTTGGTTTTGCTTTATAGTGAGTGGGGCTAACAATTTGGGACGTTGACTAACTAATGACAATGCTAGCATATATGAGCTAAATAAACACCCAACAATGCCTGCTGCGTCTGGCTGCCGCTACTCACCCGCAACTGTGGTTTTATTGTTTTTGTTCTTGATTGTAAAGTGTCCTTGAGTGTTTTGAAAGGCGATTATAAATAAAATGTATTATTTTTATTATTGTTATTATTATTATTATTACCTTACTTTGTAAAACTCTGCTGTACTCAAGTAAGTTATGTGTCAAAATACCATAACTAGTCTGGTCTGTCCGCAACTGTATCTTTAGCATTTAAAGCTACAGGCCGACAGTTATGATTGAGCATCGCAGTAACAAGACCGCAATCAAAGTGCAGCGGAGCAAAACGGGACCCATATATCTTGTGCTGAAATAACAACATTAGCCCACATTTTTTTTCCTTCTTAACTATCACACAAGTTCGAAAGAAATTCAGGAATCCTTCATTTTTCTTTGTGTGTGTGTGTGAGCGTGTGTGTGTGTGTGTGTGTGTGTGTGTGTGTGTGTGTTTCAGTTGCGCCCACTTCCTCCATGGTAACAGCTGTCAAAACTTTGTTAGATTACAGCGCAAAGTTCCAGCGTGTATTAGCAGCCTGGTACCAGCGAGGGGGCAGGAAACGAGCAAGGGGGAGTCCGAAGAAGACGCTCCCGAAGCTGCTAATTTAGGGTACACGTGTCATGGGGATTTGCTATTCCCGTATTAGCACAGATATCCAATAATTATGTTTTGCTTTGGATAAAGCTCAACATTTCAATTCCTATAAGCCACGTTTTGTTGAGAGAGAAAACTCCCCGAAATCTCCCATTCGCCTGCTGAGGAGGGGAATGTTGAATTAATAATAGCGCTCCGACGCGGGGGTAATTCCCCAGCCGGCATAGTAATATAATGTATGTCTGTGCGCTGCGTAAAAAGCCAAAGCTGAGTCATGCGTTTGATTTCACGCTGACTTTGTTTGAGGCCAATGTTGAAAAATCATAGGAGGTGGGCTGCCATGATGAGTTTACACGAAAACTCAACTCAACTCAACTCAACTCAACTCAACTGTATTTATAGAGCACTTTAAAACAGCCATCGCTGTATGCAAAGTGCTGTACATGGCGCAAATATTCACAACAATTGCGTCTGTCATCTTACAGGTAACGTTTAGTCCCAATTTTTGGCCTATTGCAATCATCGTAATTCTTGGCATTCGGTCACTGGGCCTTCAGTGGCATTGATTGACAGATGCTGATTGCATACATATCAATGGAAATTGGCCGAATAATCAGAGCGCCATTGATGAATGTGTGTGTGTGTGTGTGTGTGTGTGTGTGTGTGTGTGTGTGTGTGTGTGTGTGTGTGTGTGTGTGTGTGTGTGTGTATAAGGGTATGACCACTCTGCCTTAACCCTACTAGTACAATACTGACAACTGTAAATAATTCTGTTTCCTTTGTGATATCGCATGTTACTCAAAGACAAATGACTCACCAGGAAAATGCAGATATAATTTAAAATTTCATTTTTTATTGTTTCAGATTTCTTGTCTCGCCTTTGTTATACAAAGATGTTAAATAACTTAAATACATTCTTACCAGTCATTTGTGATCTGCTTACGTCTACGAGCTATACACATGAGGTAGAGGACAATAATTTAGGGTTCCCATAAGACATGACTTTGTTGGTGTGCTGGTATCGGGGTGTGTGTTTGTAGACGCACTGCACAAAACCTAAAAAAAACATAATGTACTTGTAAAAGTGACAACATTTTATATAAAGGCTTTTCACGAAAATAGTAGATTATACAAACAGATCGAATCCAATGGAGATAATGCGGCGGTGGTGCACATGAATACACATTTGTTAGGATTTTGTTAGTGCTTTAAAAACAGACGTTTGCATATGAATACATGCTTTTTGAAAACCAACCAAAAATAAAAATAAAATACAAAATACAGGATACAAAATCATTTTAGTCATATTTACACTAAACACATGCTCATATATATTTAAAAATAATTTATTTATTTATTTTTACAAAATAGATTTTTTTTTTTGTACATGGTCTTCTGTTCACTAAACAGTGCAGAGTTTTGGATTTTGAGAATGATGGTCATCTTGCTTCATGATTCTCTTTCTATGCAATCCATAAGCAAAGCCAAAAGAATGCACTCAGTGGGCATTTGGTATTCCTTTTTGTCTTCAACGGGTTCACCTGCCAAGAGAAGTTGGTGTTTTCTCGGTGGAGGGGGGCTGAGCACATACCAAAAGTGAGCTGTGGCAAGGAGGCATTTGCGCTGCATGGTTATTATGGTTTGCATGGAGCGTGCAAACTTCTCCGTGTCTTTTATTTGCTTATCGAAATGCTTCAAATTCTCGACCACGGCGTCACGGTGTAGTATCTATGATTAGAATCAATACAGTGGTACCCTGAAGCCCCAATGCCCCAAACCGACATTTGGATGAAACATATGAAGTTCACACAATCAACGTCATGCAGCTCACGAGACCTCATTTCATCCAGCATCAAAGGATTTATAAGTTTCGGTTTGCACTTCACATTTTTGTTGTGAGCTAGGACTCTCCAGCGGTACTCACCAATTTGGGGGTAAATAAAGGACTTTAGAGTTGGTGCGTCCAAAATGTCTAAGCCTCATGTACTTAGGCTAAATACCAATGTCATTTTGGTAGGTTTCTACTTTCCGTTTTTGTTTCCAAGCTAGGACTACAACTTGTATTGTCCAACTTTTTGTGACATGCATTTGAATCCATATTACAGTAGTTACCCCCTGGATGTACTTTTTGTTTTGTTTTTTTCTGACCTAGCTGACCTCTAGGTACAGTATGTTACCTTTATATTTTGGTAAGTTTCGACTTCCTGTTATTATTTTAGGAGCTCAAACTCTCAAACTGGCATGGGCCATTTTTTTAATGAACAATGAACTTAAGTTTTGATTTCATGTTATCCAAGTGTCGAAGCGTCATGTGATTAGCTACCGATTTAATTTTGTTCGGTTTTCTAGTCGTGGTTTTTGGATCCAAACGAGGGCTCAGTCTCTGTCAGCCAACTTTTTGTGACGTGTGTCGAGCATTAGAGCATGTTTGTGTTGCGCTTTTTTTTTTTTTGTCTGGGTTAGCACTCTGGGTTAGCTATGATTACATTTGGTTGGTATTTTTGACATGATGTTTTTGTCTACTGTGCCGGACTGACAGCTGCAACCTTTCTCAGCCGCAGCAAACAACTTTGGTTTACATTTTGTATGGGGAAAAAAAACAAGTATTTCAGTGCCATGTGGTTACGTTTTATTTTGTTAGGTTTCTACTTCCTGTTGTTAGTCCCGACGCAGAACTTTTTGCAGGAATTGATCCACTTCACCCAAAGAAGGGACATTGATTTGAATTATTCTGTATCTTGAACTTGACTTCATCAGTTTCTGCCCTTCCTGATTTTAATTTGTAGACTGCTTCGTTAGCTTCTCATGCTAGCCATCATGGCGGGCTGCCACGTGCTTGTCACTCGTAAACAAAAGGGTTACATATTAAGGGTTACAATTTCAACATTTTACATTTACATTTGACAATAAAGTTGTACTTGACTTGACATTGGACAAGGAGCAGTGAGTAAAGATGTGGATTGCTATGTTAACTTCTCATGCTCGCTGCTTGTCATATGTGATCGAAAAGTGGAGTGTTATTCACGTGTATGTTTATGTTTTAAACGTTGCCCATGTGACATTTGACAAGGAGCAAGTAAATATATCCAGTAGAATACTACATTGTGTTCTCTCGTTTGAGTCGGGAGTGCTGACTGAAAGTTTTAATGTTTCTAACATTTTGGTATTTGACCTGTTAACTGTACGACCGTTAATGATCTTTACATGACTTCAAACATTGCCTCCCGTTTTTGTTGTAGAAAACCGCGGGGTACACTGTAGCTCATTTCTTGCAATAGTTGAACATGTGCCTTTTAACCACAGGAAAAGAAACCTATTTACATTATATATATATGCTGCATCCATAAATATAGATTCAAAATATATTTATATATACCTTAAAGGGCTTTTGAGGCTTCAGTGTGGGAATGAGCGCTATCATACAAAGCTGGGTCCCCCCCTCACTCAGTAGTCACAAACAAGGCATACACGAGTTCCTATATACTGTATATTTTATCAATGATTACCAGAACCTAATTGCAGACGATACAGAAGTCTTTATCGTCATGGTCTACAATCAGGGGATCAGATGACTGGGTTGATTATGCTAATGAGGAAGATGGCTCAACGATATGAATATGCTGGCTACGTCCGTCCAGTTATCGAGTAAGGCCACTGTCGTCATGATGGATGGTTCCCCCAAACAATCATAGTGGTCTGACTTATTCCCTGAACGTTGTTTGGATGAAGGCAGAGGGACGTACTGTATTCGTATTCCTCATTTGCATCTGCCCGTCAGTCAGGATATTGGGTACACCTGTGCCGATCCCACCCAGGGAACAGAAAAGAGAATGTTACCCCCAAACTGTTCCCTCGTAGAATTGTCCAAAACATTTAGCCTGACCACAATTCCCATTGTGTATTTATTTAACATTATTTATTACTGCAGTTGGTGCTGTAGAACGGCACTGCGTCACACTCCCGTTTCTAATATCGTGTAGTGAAATAATGTAAAGCGGGGTGTTCTGTGTGTATACATTAACACACAAGTTCATAATCATAATCAATAATCTTATTGAGACGTCCTTTGCCTGCAGATAAGCGGAGGAAAAATGACCCTTCATACAAACCACACGTAAGGGTCATCACTCAGGAAACGTCTGATAATTGGGCCTTTTCTCACTTTGATAGGAAGGGAGGATATGCTCCAATTCAGCCCGATGATTGGAGCATGACACAACCGCCACGATGGTAATCATTGTGAGAGTCATTATCTTGGAAAGCCACAACTGTGGATACAGCTCCTTAATTGGGTCTTTCGTGTCGCGTAGGTGTTTCGAAAGAAAGTGTCCAGTTATGTTGACATTGCAACTTACAGCTGCAATTGATCTTTTACATTATTTAAAAAAATAATAATAAAAAAAAGTTTGGATTTGTTTTCCCCGCCACATGAAGGAAACATACATACTTAAAGTTTCCAAAAGGCGGGAACGTTCGCACAAACAACAAAGCGTCTGTGCAGTTAGTGGTTTGTTTTACCATAAAATTAGATTAGTGGCTTGTATAATGGCTTAACTATATATATATATATATACATATATATATATATATATATATATATATATATATATAAACCCTTTGATAAAGTTATTTACATGCATATGCAAACACACGATGTGTGCGCGCGTAGATATGTGCGTGTAGAGTAAAATTCTTACACCCTGTCTGTGTTTTTGTTGGAAGTCGTTGATGCATCCCCGTCAGCGGATACAAACACACATGCGTCGTCCTTCTTCCGTCAGTCTCTTGTCTATGCTTGCACGTGAAACGGCTTGTTGAGTAAGAAGGGTCTGGTCAAGGCTTGAGATGTTCACCCAGTTGTCTGAGAAAAATGATGTCTTTGAATTAAAAAAAAAAAAAAAAAAGAAAGAAAATCCCTCAAAGTGCTTATCAGTGTCACCACTCCTGCGATGGCGTTCAGCCCTTACAGGTGTACACTTCCTCCCTCTGCGTGCACTGCTTGCATTCCACATAGCAGCACCAGCGCACTTGGCACTGGCAAGGGCGCGTCACCTCCCGGCTCTGCGTGTTGTGGCCCCGCCCGCAGCAGATTGCGTCACAGTTCTTGTCCTTGTAGCACTTGCGGGCGGCCGTTCCCGACGAGTACTTGCTGGGCCTGCAGAAGCTGGGCGAGTCCTCGATGTGCAGCAGGTTCATGGTGCGGGGGATCTGCTCGTTGAGCTGCAGGAGCGGAGGCGGCTGCTGCTGCTGCTGCGGTTGGCTCCGGCCCGACGGGGAGATGTCGCCCTCCCCCGTGGCCTCGTTGGTGGAGCTGCCCACCTTAACCGAGGTCTCGTAGCGTTGCTTGAGCTGCTTGCCGACCTCGTGGAAGGGCTTCAGCTGTCTCCAACAGGTCCGGATGGTGCAGGAGCCGGAGACGCCGTGGCACTTGCAGGTCGTCTCCACACCAGCCTTGATGACCTGCACACCAGAAATAATCCAGTTATATCTTGCGCAATGTATCCATCTGCCAAAGAAATCCTCATTGTGTTGCAGAAATGTGTGCTTTATAACGATCGATTTACAATTTGGTTCCCCCAAGAGTGAAAATGTTTTTATTGTCTTCACGGACACTTGCTTGTTGCCCACACTTGTGGGCTCTGCCCGTGGTCATCACAGTAATGAAAGCCATGCTCGCCATTAGGCCCAGCAGTATATGGGCACGGTTATAGTCACTGACTTGCATCAGACAGTGTTGGCCTTTCAAACAGGCTGATTAGAGCGGAACAAGACGTAAGGGTTGTAAAAACATGTAGTTTGGGTATTATGAGTTTGATTTGATTTAAATAAGACTGCCTGGCCCACCCACCCTCAGCTGTGATTGGTTCCAGGTTACTGAACAGGATAAGCACTAAAGAAAATTAAAAGGAGTCTGTCATGAGTGGGACAACGGGTGTGGTTTAGGGAGATGAAAGTGCCTCTTTTTTGGTACAAGTCTTTGGGGTCATACACGTGGTATTTTAATCAAAGTCAGTGCCTATTATTATGATGACAAACACTTTTAAAGCCAAGGTACGAGCCGACCTTGAACGTTGTAATCAGTCCATCACCGTGACAAAAAAAAAAAGTTCTCTTCTATAGAAGCGAAATGGTCACAAACTAAACAAAAAAAGTGCAGCCTTCCCATCCTCGCGCCCCCAGCCAAAAGTCAGACCGCAAGCCGTCAAAAGCAATCAGCGTCTGCAAATCAATGACAATAACACATTGTCTCAGACCAGGGGATTTTGGATCGCACCTCACTTTCTGCTCTGTGACTGCGAAAGAGATCAGGAAGTGGACATTTATCACGGCAACAGGTCGAGAAAATGCGATAGGTCAGCTTTTTGGGGGGGGAGGGCAGCACATTCCACGACCGTCCTCTTGCGAATTGATCCTAAAACTTGGCAAAAAAAAAAAATGTTTGAAAACGTTTAATCGCAGATCGAATCTCCCCCTGGGATAACATTTGGAGAGGCGAGCTACAAAGGAAGGCCTCAAATGGGACGTCTGGGCCACCTGTTTTGCGGCACAGTCGAGCTCTTTTCAGGCTAATTTGCAGAAAGTAACACATTCCACTCCCTTAGTTTGCTTTGGCTCCATTGAGTCCAACTGTCCTTGTATTTTACAATCCAAACTGACAACTTTTTTTTCCATCTCAGCAGCGTATTTGTACACGGTACATCTGATAAGAAAAACACTGACAAATGAGCGCTTTGAAAGAGTGAACACATTTACGATCGAAATGTTTTGAATCAGAGTAGTTACGGTTCGGGGGCCAAAACCACTTTGATATTTGTCAGATTGTCATTGGTTTGCCTTTTGGCTCAGTTTGCTTCAAAAACATGCTCGTTGGCTTCATTCAAGACTTCAAAGTTTTCCATTGGTGTGAATGTTTTTGATTTTTTTTTGTTTTCTGTTACGACAGCTTCTCAGCCAGAGGTTTGAATCGGACTTTAAAGTCACTAACGCCGGTCGTCCAGTCATCTGGAAGATACACGGAGATATTAGGGCTGTGCATCGCTCCACCCTCATAGGGTGCGATGCGCTTCAAGGTCGGTTTGTTGCAAACCGAAACAATTCGCTTGGATTCAGTGGGATCAAAATTTGGGAAACTATAGCATGGCCTATTTCAAGAGGGTGGGATGCAATAACTTTCTTGTCATTTTACGATATGAATGGCCTGAAAATGTATTTTTAATACATATACATATATGTCTATTTTGCTGGCCAATATGCAAACATTCTTATCTGACAGAGGTGTCAAACCCAGGTTGAGAGAGAAAATACCGCCACAGTTTATAATTTGTGATGTTTCTTAACATATTTACAAATGGAATGATTGGATTCGGTTCGATTTGATGCGCTCACGTTGTTCAAATCAAAACTGATTTTCAGTTTTGAATCGGGTTTCGTCACACCTGGTGTAAGTAGTAAAACATGAGCACTCTTCTCTCCATACTATGATGTATGATTGATATATTTGATGTTATCTATGTTCTCTCTCTCTCTCTCTCTCTCTCTCTCTCTCTCTCTCTCTCTCTCTATATATATATATATATATATATATATATTAGAGCTGTCAAACGATTAAAATATTTAATCTAATTAAAAACTCAACTGTCATAATTAACTCAAATTAACTAAAAATTAATCATGATTACTCACGCATTTTTTATCGTTTCTGAATTTCCTTTTATATTTTTTGTCCTATTTTCCCCCATTTTAATGCTCTCATCAACATGGAATCATGAATCAGTTTTCTATGTGCAAAATGCAAATATTTACTGAAATAATTTCGATTTTCAATTTTACATGAACATTTTTCAGTAACCTAAACTACACATAACCTAAACTACACATAAATGCAGTAAAAAATTAATATATCTATCTTTCTGCATCACAATGTAAATATGTATATAATTGACATTAATTAATACCTTTATTTAAAAATACGTTTAATAAATAATCAACCCTGATTTCACTATGTATCATTATCGTCATCATTATTCATTGTTTTAAACGTAAGAAACCATACAACACAAACATAAAGTCGAATCGAACAAAAGAACTACAAGTCCCAATACTCAATCCCGGAAGTGGAGCGCCGGCATGATTAACCCAAGCTGAAACGCAATTTACTTCGTTTAAACGTCAGATTGCAGACAGACAAACATGACAACTATGCAAAAATGAACTAAATAAAGACACCCCTGTTCTAGCAACATTTTAGCCCACGCTGTTTGCTTTGAAATAATCCATAGCTGTCGGTCTGAGACGAGGGGGCGGAGTACTCACGTCAGCTGTGTGCTTGGCCATTAAGTGGTATTTCAGACTCGACGTGCTATGATGATAGCTCAGTTTACGACTGCAAAACATACAGGTAACTTTGGTCTTGTCATTGGAACAATCTGGCAACTTTTTAAAAGTAAACTTTCCATTCATGAACTATTTAAGTATCCGTTTTCGGTGTCTCGCGCTGCCGTGGCTGGCAAAACAAACGTGCGTGGACCTGTGCAGAGCGATTGATGTTTTGTTTCTGGTTTATTTATAGAGCAACGTAACATCTGCTGTGACGTCTGCCGCGTTAATCTCGCGAGAAAATTTTTGATCCCGATAAAATTCATTTAAATTAATGCCAATAAAAGCAGCTAGACAGCTCTAATATATATATATATATATATATATATATATATATATATATATATATATATATATATATATATATATATATATATATATATATATATAGAGAGAGAGCTCTGTTGGTAAGGCACCGTTTTGGAAGATGGGGGTTCGAATCCCGCTTGGGGCAAAAATGAGCACATAACACCATCCAGTGTGGGTCCTTGGGCAAGACAGCAAGACATCAATGCGGAGTATGGACTGGAAACTCCAAGATCAAAATGGGAAACACCTCCGAAGGTGGTGGAGAATGACCAAGCGAAGATCCTGTGGGACTTCCAGATCCAGACTGACAAGATGGTCATGGCGAACCAACCAGATATCGTGATCATAGATAAAGGGCAGAGGAAAGCCGTTGTAGTGGATGTAGCGGTCCCAAGTGATGGAAACATCAGAAAGAAGGAACACAAGAAACTGGAGAAATACCAATGGCTCAGAGAGGAGCTGGAGAGAGCCTGGAAAGTAAAGGTGACAGTCGTGCCTGTGGTGGTCGGAGCGCTCGGGGCAGTGACCTCCAAACTAGATGAGTGGTTGCAACAGATCCCGGGAACGTATTTTTTTTTTCAGGGTGTTCCAAAAGTCTTGGGCACATTTGAAGTCCCCATATCTCCATTACTATGAATGTGAATGCTAGTAAGATAAAAGTCGTGCCATTTTAAAGCTAATTACATTAAGTTTTTCGTAAGGCTATTGATTTTTTTTTGTTGTATTTTTCAGACCCATTAATGGCGTTCACTCAACCAGAAGGCATTTTGTGTGCTTGAATTTGCAAAAACTGAATCATGGACTGTTGTTCAACGGGCATTTCGCAGATAATTCAGAAAGGAGCCACCAGAGAGGAAGTCCATAGTGAGATGGCACGGTAAATTCATAACGGATGGGTGCTTATGCCCAGCTAAAAGAACGGGACGCCCCTCAACTTCAGAAGATGTGATTGAAAGGTCTGGGCAGAATGATCACGATCTCATGTCCTGGCCACCCAGATCTCCAGATCTCACACCATGTGATTTCTTTTTGTGGGGATTTGTGAAAGGATTGGTCTATGTGCCCCCTATTCCAAGAGATGTGGATGAGCTGAAGACACGAATTACAGAAGCTGTTGCAACCATTGACAATGCAATGCTGGCACGCCTTTGGCAAGAATTTTCGCGTTCGGCTTGATGTGTGTCATGTGACCAATGGTGCTCACATTGAACATCTTTGAACATTCCATGTAAAAATTGAGATTACAAGCTTTCTGAATTTACCAGATGCGTTTTTATATCCTTAATAGTTTCCGAGATATTCAATGTCAAAATGTGCCCAAGACTTTTGGAACACCATGTAAAATACAAGAAGAGAGTTTTACAGTAAAATATTCTGACTGCTTTATGATGATGATTTAAAAACACCCCAGCCACGTCGGAGTACAATAATGATTTTGCTTTGAATTACTTTTTTTTTCTTCAATCATATCAACGAATAAATCACAGTTGCCGAGGGGGAAACCGTTGACCCTCATAGGGGTGTGTCTGCATTTAGAATGCTCAAACAAGACAGATTAGATCGAGATGGGTCCAAACGATTACAGCAATGTTGGGATATTTTGCACTCCACAACCCACTTTGGTCATCAAATGTCAATACAAACACTCACCTTAAGGCCCACGTTGGTGTTGTGCATGTCCACGTGTGCGCGTAAGTCTTTGTTGGAGCGCTTGCCCAGGAAATCTTTGACAAACTTGTTGGCGTATTTCAGGTTGTCGCCGCAGCCTCCCCACTGCCACGCCTTGCGGTTCTCCAGGTCGGGCGCCTCGTCACACGTGCAGCGCTCCATGCGGCCCGCGCTGCACGCTTTGGCCATGGCGTGCGTCAAACCCGCCGAAGAAATGGCGTACAGGAAGGCGGTCTCCTTGAATCCTGGGGAAAGCAATTGTTTGAAGGATTTCAACTTGTTTTTTTTTCCTTAACGAATGCAAAACCCTAGTTTCTTTTGTTCAACAACAAAAAAAAAATCCCATGGTTATTGCGAGTCACACTATTCAATAACCAAGATGGAAAATGTGCTCAATCAATTGAAGAAAATAACAAATGGATCTTTGAAAAAAAAGTTTGCCTTGCAACATAACTGCTAATAAAACATAAGTCATTTCAATTGTTGTAGCACAACTCTACGCAGGAAATGTGGTGGTTTAATTTAATGACAGACTGTTCCCATGTCTTAATAGGTGCTGCTGTTTTGGCTAGCAACCATGTTCAAAATGGCTTGGCAGTAAAAAAAGAAATGGTCGTCTTACTACCTGTTTTTAATCCTCAAGGCATTTTGATTGAGGCACTTTTTTGATGCACAAGGGTATGACGTGTAAGCTGGAATGCCACTGTTTGAGAAAACAACAGTATTTTGACGCAAATATATTTTCTAAAAATATGCACATTTTCAAAATAAATATTGTTCTAAATTTCTCAAACTCAGTCCTTTGCCGATGTTGATACACTTGAGAGAGCGCAAATCACAAATTTGGTTGTTGTGTAACATTTCAAAAAAACACTTAAATTCAGCCAAATGTAAATCTATCCTGGGCAACATAGTGGACAACTGATTCGCATATCTGCGTCACAGTTCAAAGGTTTTGAGTTTGAATCTTGGCTCCGCCCCTCCTTTATGGAGTTTGCATGTACTCCCTGTGCTTGCATGTGTTTTTCTCTGTGCTGCGGCTTCCACCCACAATTGAAAAACATGCATGTTAGGTTCATTGAAGATCCTGCATTGTCCGTACGTGTGAATGTCAGCGTCTGTCTCAATGTGCCCTCCGATTGGTAGGTGACCAGTTCAGAGTACTGTATACCCTGCATCCCGCCCAAAAGTCACCTGGGATGAGCCTGCAGGTCATCCGTGACCCTCATGAGGACAAACGCTATAGAAAAGGCATGGATTGAAAGATCCTATCCCATACCTCTCTTGAGCATGTTGGCTCGGTGACGCCCCTCTAAGGTGCAATTCCACCTCTCGAAGCGGAACTGATACTGGCATTCTAGGGCGCTCAGGGTGATGGCCTCTCGCAAGGTCTCAGCCACGCCTGGGTCACGTCTGCACATCCTGCGTTGCTTCTTTTCCAGTTTGAGCCGGTCGCACAGCTTGTAGTGGGCCCGGCCCACGCTCTCCTCCGGTAGAGAGTTCAATGGCAGGATAGACAGCGGCTCATTACCTGTCAGCCTAAAACACACAAAAGTAGGCAAGTGAGCAGGAATGTAAGCTGTCAATGCTGTTTTTGTCTGAAGAAAACTGGCAAGGTACCAATCGGTTAGGTACGCTTACATACCAGGAACACTTCAGAACGCTCTCATGCTCTCTGATGCCTTTTAAAATTCCAAGTTCCCTTCCAAGTTCCAGTTATAAATCGCTCAGACAACGCAAATCACTGGAGGCTCAATATAAAAGTTTATAACAGAAATAAAAGGGTAACTATCCAGCAGATGCTGCAATGTCCATCAGCGGAATTGCTTGCTTTCCTTTTTTTTTCTGGACGCGCTCCACGTATTCCCGCACTTGTCGCTAGGCAGATTATCTGGAACACCACGGGCTGATGCGAAGATACTGTTTAATTAATCTCTTGCGCTAGGAGTTGTCGAGGTTGTTTATTGAGTTAACTGCAGATGGAAGAGAGGGTTGGTGATTGTAAGTCAGACTAGGCGGAACAAAGTAGTTGTGGAACTCCTCGGAACAAGAACAAATATGGATATTAGTCTCATCTTCAAGTCATTTTTAATACATCGCAGGGAACTCGTTTACATCATGCAGATAGACTACACACTTGAATTTACTTTATTGTGATAGCTGCTGTTTGGGTTAGCAACTTAGTTGAGATGGGCTCATGATTAATCGACAGTGGTACCTCGACTTATGAGCGTCTCTTTATATGAAATTTTCAAGTTACAAAACGTCTCAACAGGAAAATATTTCCTCTTGTTACGAAAGAAGTTTCAAGACAGGAAAGGTAAAAATACAGTATGGTCTGCTGATCGCAGCTCCAAGTTTCCTGAAGGCAACCTACTTATAGCTGCTCTGCCATTGGCTATTACCGATCCTGGCACCCCATCAGCTAAGAGGGACTTCTACCATATTTTTCTATGTGTGTAGATGCATGAGGTGTTTCGATAGTTTTACGTAAATGTGAATCATCCATAAAAAGTGTTCTATGCTAATATTTGCGTCTGACATTTTTGAAGGATTGTTAAAAACCGACAAAAGCAAACATGCTTGGATCGTTTCTTTACAAAACACCAGGCAAAAGCCACTTCTGAGAGAGAACATGAATTAAAGGGGGCAAAAAAACAATGAGGATGCAGTTAAAAGTGAAATGACCATCATTTTGATTCTTCACTCTATTCTTTGTTTTTTACATTATGCACAACTCTCATTTATTGTGCAATAATCTAATTTGTAACATATATTTGTTACATATTTTGATGCATGTTTATGCTATAGAAAACATGTCTGTCTAAATTTTGGCAGGGTTGGAACGAATTAGGGCAATTACATGGAAAATGCGTTTCTACTTACATTTTCTAGTGAAGAAATTTCGGAAATAGAGGTACCACTGTGTTTCAAGTCCGTGTATAAACAATAGCAAACTGAAATAATTGCAATTACAAACGCATTTTCCCTTATAGGAGTCAATTCGAGCAGTCATTTAGTTGTTGAAAGTGGATGAAGCGCCAAAGGATTTTTGAAGATGCACATAACATTACGGATATTTCAGAGCCCCCAGGAAAACTCTTCCTCGCTAGTGACACACGTAACGTGGGACCATTTTGAATACTGTGAGGGGAACTCACTTTAATTCCCCTGAGTGATTGTTGATGTTCAGTACTGCTGTTTTGGTGAGCAAAGGGGTGCATGTGGGTTCGGTAGAGCAATCGTGTCTACGCATTGAGTTAACTGCACTTAATAACAGTTTATTTCATGAGGAGTGATACAGAGGCTTCTATGTGAGGGAGGCATTAAAATTGGAATCTCATTTGACCCCCCAGTTGTGTTTGTTGAATCATCCAAAAATCAATTCATATTCTATCTACTATGTCTTGCATTTTATTCAAGATTTTTTTAAAAGCCAACGAATGATGTGCATGTGCGTGTGCGTGTGTTGGAAAGGAAACAAGGAGAGCGCTCTGCATTAAATATAAACAACGGCTCTGTTGTCGTCCAAATACTTCTGGAGCCTAGCAAGAAGAAAAGGAATTGAGCAGTGCTGGACAGGCTTTCAAAACAACGACAAGCAAGCAACGCGATGGTGGGCACAAGTTAATATGCAATGATATGACGGAGGTGGGGGGTCATTCACAGCTGTGTTGTACAGATTTAAACAGGGCCATACCACAGGATTTACACTCTCATTATAGAATCCCCGTACAAACACAGAGAATTCACGGTACTCGGGATCTTTCGCGCTGCAGCTGCACACAGAACATGTGGCGCGCTCGCACTCCTTCTCCTCAGTTTATTTAAGGGAAGCGTATACAAAAACAAACAAGCGGGGCCCCGCCGCAGAGCTGGCAGGCCCCCGAAGACCAGCGTTCTGAGGTCGCGGGAGCGCAGCGCCGCTTGCGTAAACACGCACGCGAGGGGACACGACAGTCGGCCTGTGACCATTTCGGTCACGGCGACTGACAGCATTGGCAGCCAAGCCGCTCATTATGTCTAATCTCTGGCAACCTTTGCACCCTTCGAGTGAAACCAAAGAATAAATGGATTTGCAGAGAGTCACAAAGGCACACGTGTTGGGACTAAGTGCCACCGCGGGAGGTTTTACGCTTCATTTACGCTGCATTGAATCAAATGGCACACTACAGTAAGTCTTATGGTGTCTTTAACCTTGCTGTTTGATCAATGACAACTAATGCAGACCAAAGTCTACCTGATCATAGCTGCATGGTTACAGCGCAACATCTGTGGTGACAAACAATACATCCCGGGACAGTATCTTTCTATTTCTAAACAATTATTTCCCTTTGTGGAGTTTTGAGATGACGGATTTAACCAACTAGTTTACCGGGTGGCAGAAGGACGCCTGGTCAAGAAGACACATCATACTTCTTCATCGGATTGTTTTTATATTTCTGGACAAATAGTCACTGTAAGTGTGACTTGATTACTTTGTTAACGTGGCTTAGTGAGAGATTTTGGTACATTCCGACTTCAAGTTACGTCGCCGTCGTAGGAACGGAATTCTGTCATAAACGAAAACCACATCTTGAGGAACGATAGGAAGATACTGTGGAGAGAGAGAGAGACAGAGAGAGAGAGAGACAGAAAATACATCCAAGGAAGGAAAACCAACAAAGAAGTCCAATGACGACAACAGATTTGTCAGAGATGAGCCTCACATTATACACAAGATCACCTTTTGGGGTTGACTCTCACCAAAATGTTTTTGTCAAATTCTGAAAGTGTCAACTAATGTTGGAAGCAGGCAATTGGATGAAAGTTCCTCCTGTGGAATCACTGATGAGCCAATCTGATCAGGAAGCTAGACAAGCGGTCTCCTAATGAACTCTGGTCAGGAAAAGCCTTCGGTATACTTGCCTTTCTTCAAACAGACTTGTCCAAACTGTTGCAGTGGCCCCGAGCTTCCACCTGTACCACCATTCACAACACGATGCTCATGCTCTCCATAGACACGTACGTCAAGTTAAGTGAAGCGTCACACCAGCAAACAAGCGGGCAGGCCACAGACTTGACCACATTATTGCTAAATACAAAGCGAAAGCAACCCACCGATCCACTTGCGATGCCATTACCGCCCTTCAAACGAGACTATCAGCGCTCGGGCGAAAGTCGCCAGGGTTCTTGAACAAGACATTTGTTTTATTAAGTCAAATAACCAAGTGAAGTGTTTCCCCCAGAGTCCTCACTTTCATTCCAACGGACTTAATGGCTTCCATGTGCTACGCGATATTGTCTTAAGGGTTGCGTGTGCGTCGCATGCCTGAGAACGCAAGCGGTCCAATCGAAAGCGGACGAGGCATCGGGGATCGGCTTTCGGACTGGGTCAAACGGTTTCCTTTTTACAATGCCTGTTTGCCTTGCTGTAACGTGTCTGACAGCTACGGATTTTGAAATGGAAACCTGGCAAGCTGCGTCTCGACACCGGCTGCTCTCTCTTACAGAAGAAACACATGTATGATGGTAGCCGGCGCTCGAATGAGCAGCAACGCTGAAAAAAAAAAGAGGTCTTCCTCAGACGACACTTCTTTGGCTTGGCGCGCACATATATAAACTTCGGAAGTTCAGAAATTGCCATTTGGATGCCATATTGATCCCTGAGGAATTTCTGGAAATTTCTGGAAATCGACATCATTTTTGAGTGCACGAATCAACACGAAGTAAGAAACACGACTTATTGTGAAACGTATAGGTGATTCTTTTGTCAAACAGTCAGGGGACTCATGAGAGGAGAAGTTGGCGCCACCTTCTCATGTTGGTCACGCACCGCTGTGGAACAACCTCTCGCTCTGCTCCATTCTTAGCGTCAAAGTGTAAAAAGAACCATACACAGCTACAACAACAATGACAGATGCTCATGCAGGTGACCAGCCCGCTCACACACAGCTGTGGACCGGCTTTCACTCTGTCCCATTCTTTGAACTCTTTGCGCGCCGTTGACCTGAAATGTCGTCAACGGGAATTCTAATGAGGGGTGTGGTCCACGTCAGTTTTTTTAAGGGGCGAAGAAAAGTCTTGGCCAATCATGGTTTGAGGATTAACCCGGGAAGGTTTTTGAAAAAAACATTAAAAATGGCCAGGCAATGGCAATATTGGATCTCTTTTAGTTGTCACAAAATTGTCTAAGCTCCTCAAACAAACAAACAAACAAAAAAATTCAGACCCTCAGCAAAGCAACTGTGACAAGCACCTTGTGATTCGTCAACACATTTGACATGTTAAATCTACGACAAGAGTGTCATAAAAGAGAGACACGATGATGGAGAGGATTTACATATACGTCAAAGGTTACATTTTTGCAACAAGTTCTCATGCTGGTCAGACACTGCTGCGGGATAACATTCCACCAAGAGAAATAAAATTAATCCAAAAGTCTTGAAATTACTGACAAAACGTTTTCTTTGAACACAGAAATAATCTAACAAGCAAACCTCTTGGTCAAAAAGCCCAGAAACCACCACCGAGTGGCCAACAGTACAGTATTTGTTTACTCTATTGCCAAGAAGCATTCTTACGACCAAACACAAATTTCCCAATTTTTCAGGCCTGGCCTCGAGCCTGGCCTCAACCTGGCCTCATCTGCGGGGCGGCTTTCTACAGAGAAACAGACTCTGCAAAGCGATACGAAAAGCTTTTTCTTTTTTTTTCTTTTTTTTTTTTAAACATCCTAGCAGTTATCATATGCAAATTGTCCAATTTTTAATCTACACCACAATTAGCATTCCCGTCATGAGGAAAAACAGAACAGAATAGGAACACGCCGCCACGTGTCACGTCTGACAGCCATATTCACCTTAAAACACACACACGGGGCCCTCTTATCAAAGACGCGCTCATGTGATTCGAGCCAAGTGGCGTCCGCTCCCTGCGAAGATCTTCAGGACACCTCGCCGTGTTTTCACATCCCGGAGCGTTTTTCCTCAGGTGTTTTTGTTTGAGGTGTTGGCCCAGCAATATAACACCGATGTATAAAAAAGGGAGAAAAAAAAAGAAAAAGAAAAAAGCTGGTGAAGCTTTGTTTTTCCATTCACACACTTGCCTCGACAGACTCCTTGTGCACCTCCTCCCCAGTCTATCACTCGCTAGTTTGTTTAGTTCTTTCTCTCCGCATGTCAGCACCTCCCATCGGCCATGACGTTGGCTCTACATACATTTTCCATTTCCATCCCTTATTGACCTTGACCATCATCACTCCCTTTCTGGAAGTCACCCTTGGCTGGTACTTTGAGTTGCGCCGCTGGTTGGATAGTGGGTTCCGCACAATTTATTTTGCTTTATTTATAATTGCATCAAATCAGTGTCTTGTAGATGGGCAGAGAGATAGATAATCTATTCACTCATATATCAGGTTTTAATAAAAAGATTAATGATAATAAATGATGGTCCAGTGGTGAGTGTGTCAACCACACAGTGCAGAGGTACCGGGTTCGATTCCAGCTCCGGCCTTCTTGTGTGGAGTTTGCATGTTCTCTCCGTGCCTGAGTGGGTTTTCTCCGGGTACTCCGGTTTCCTCCCACATTCCAAAAACATGCATGGCAGGCTGATTGAACACTCTAAATTGTCCCTAGGTCTGAGTATGAGCGTGGATGGTTGTTTGTCTCTGTGTGCCCTGCGATTGACGGGCAACCGGTTCAGGGTGTCCCCCGCCTACTGCCCGAAGACAACTGGGACTCCAGCACGCCCCGCGGGAGGATCAGCGGATCAAAAAAATTGGATGGATAGATCATAAATGGATGGCAAAATTCGTATTGCGCTAGCTATTATAGGTCAAATTTAAAGGCAGAAAAACAAAACTACAGTATCTCAAAGACTTGATGTGCGTGAAAAAAGTAAAGATCTTTAAAATTTGAGTCAACAGTTATTTGCTGTTGACCAGTGTTATCTGTTGATACAGGCACATACCGTCAATTATCCGTCAATTGATCTATCTTGATAGATCTAGAGCAACACATTATCCATCCATCCATCTCGGATAAATAAATAAAATAAATACAAAACAGAACAGTAGGATTACAAGCGGAATTTTTAAATTGAATTCTCATGAGAATAAAAGACTAAATAACAATGAATATATCTAAATAAATCATAGTTGATCCAACATTAACTAAAAATATTGTTTCGCCACAAGTATTGAATAAATATATTGAATATGACTTTTGCATTTACTGATTATTTGGGGGGGATGACAATGAAATAAAATGTGTATTGTTTCCCTTGAAATATTATCGATATCCACACAATATTTTGAAATTTCATGTAATAATTATTTGGGAGGGTGGTTAACACGCCAGCCTCGCGGTGCAGAGGTGCAAGGTTCAATTCCCACCCTGGTCTTCCTGTGTGGAACTTGCATGTTCTCTCCACGCCTGTGTGGGTTTTCTCCGGGTGCTCCAGTTTCCTCCTATGTTTCAAAATCATGCATGGCATGCATGAATGCGTTAATTCATTTAAAATTCTGTCGATTGAACCCTCTAAATTGTCCCTAGGTGTGAGTGTGAGGGTGGATGGTTATTCGTCTCTGTGTGCCCTGCGATTGGCTGGCAACCAATTCAGGGTGTCCCGCACCTACTGCCCGAAGACGTTAGGATTGGCTCCAGCACCTCCTGCGACCCTTTTGAGGATAAGCGGATCAGAAAATGGATGGATGGATGAATTATTTGGGAGGGAAATTACATAAATAGTTTACATAAATAAGTTTTTTATTGGTTCAGTTGTACTGGAGAAAGTGGGAAAACTAAAAAGCTAAATGTGCTTACATTTGCATATACAAAGACACTGAATAGTACGTACTACCTTCAATCAGCAGCTCCTCTGTCACCAGGTGATTGTGCCTTGCCAAAGAAAACTACAATAAAAACACAAAAGCTCCAACTCCTCCATCAACGCCGGTTGGTCCCGTCAAGCGCCCTCCTCCTCCTTGTCCTCGTCCTTCCCTCCCTCCGACCACCCACTCCCCCCTCGCAGCTCTCCCTTTATTCCCACTGGTCAATTACTCCAAACAAATGTCAATCATTCCACCCAGCTGTCGGCTCCACACGAAGCCTCCTCCAGACAAAACCGTCAGTGCGAAAACAACGACAGACGTCCACATGTGTCCCGAAGCACTTATGCTTGTGCCTGTTGAAATTGTGCGGACCTCGAGAGGACTCTCGCTGCTGCTGCTGCTGCTGCCGCCGCCTTCTTTTGGGTGGCACACAAATCATGGAAATGTTGGATGAACTTCAGACCACCCTGCCCACCCAAGTGCCATCTGGTGTGCGGCAGCACGAGCCATGCCAGAAATTGTAGGAATGTGGTGGCGGACAATGCTTTTAAACTCTTTCTAGCAAAAGCAGAGATCCTGACATTGTGCTGCACGTGGTCCAGGGCTTCCAATTCTGTTGTCTGTTTGGCTTAAAGAGTTCAGCAAAGGCTGCTGGATATAAACAAGTGGTGCACTCTTAGCAATGCATATGCACCCTCAGCAATGCGGGCACAACCGAATCCAGTGGAATCTTAAGCTATGAACAACCTTTTTTAAGAACTTATCAAGTTACGCACAACATTTTTGCAGAAAATCTGCCTCTAGGTGCGTTCAGCAAAAGAGACTTGGGCCGCATCACGAGTTACTTTGTAATTGACCGTGTTGGAGCATCCTAAATCAGCGATTGAAGATTATTTCGGGATGGTGCTGTGTTGATTTTGGTCGCAACTGTGTCTTGTCAAGCGCAGCTTCACAATTACTTGGTCAGCTTTTTTTTTAAGTTATCCTTTGCATCGGCGACGTGTTGGGTTAAAAAAAAAATCCTCGATCATTTTTGTCTCTTTGAGGTACTGAATTATTGAAGGAGTCGTATGAATATTACAAAGTCCATCCATCCATTTTCTGATCCGCTTTTCCTAACAATTGTCGTGGGGCGTGCTGGAGCCCATCCCAGCTGTCATTGGGCAGTAGGCGGGGGACACCCTGAACCGCTTGCCAGCCAATCGCAGGGCACACAGAAACGAACAACCATTCGCGTCCACACTCACACCTAGGAAAAATTTTGAGTGTTCCATTAACCTGCCATGCATCTATTTGGAATGTGGGAGGAAACCGGAGTACCCGGAGAAAACCCACATAGGCACGGGGAAAATATGCAAACACCACACAGGAAGGCCGGAGCCGCGGTCAAACAGTATCACAAAGTGCAAGAGAGAAATAGAACAAGAGAGGATACTGTGGGCTCATCTGAAGGCCTGGTCTGCTGTAAAAGAATCCTGGTACACTAGAGGCTAAAATTGGGAATTGGCAGTACACCTTACCGCTGTACACTAGACCACTTAAAGCACTGGATTTACAAACGTTTCCAGTTACAAGGAACAAACCAAAAGTTCCCATCCAAGTTTGGCCCCTGTCTGAATCCCCTGAGAGTGCAGTAGCAAGACCGCTTACCAGTATGTGTCACGATGAGTTGAGTCATGATCAGGACAATGTGTGAGACAAAGTGGAAGTCGGCTATCTCGTATGACTTAACAGGATGTGACCCAGCGTTATGTCATCTGCTGTCCTCGCTGGTCCTCTCAGGCCTCGTCAGACCTCTAAACTCTCATTTGAATGGAACAATTCTCACACCCAAGCCTTCACTGGCAAATGAATTTTTTGTATTTTTTTGTTGAAGTCAGAGCAGAGGCTGGTTGTTTAATCCAGAGCTGTGGTAGTTTGGGAATGGGAGTGTGTGGCATAGTAAGAGGTTTAAGTACTGTGTGCTTGGAAGGTCAGCGGCTCTGTTATGCTCACTGTGTGACTGGCACAGATTGGGCGAGCGGCGGCGTCCCGCGTGACTCAAGAATACCCCCCCCCCAACCTCCTAACACCACCACCACCACCCCGTCCGAGTGCTCCAGCCCACGCCATGGCACAGGGCAGGCCTGTACCAGCGCACCGACGCACCTCACACTCGTCAGGCGTGCAAGCATACCGCAGCGCTGACACCAGCCGGGCCCAGAAGCAAGAATCCCGGACGTTGCCGGTTTTGCAAATGCGACGCGATTCAGAACGCCGTGTTCCCGTTTTCTAAGGCGAGACTACAAGAATTGCAAACAAAACAGCAGCTGTTTGAATCAGTCACTCCTCAGCGGATGAAAGAGGAAAGAATTCTGCCGGCCAGCTCCTATCGAAAAAAAAAATCCGCTTTCAACAACTATTGTTGTCCGAAGAAGGTAATATCAGAAGATCGTGAAATTGACTATATGAGGTCAAGCTATGGCATTCAGTATTATTCGGCTCAGTATACCACTGGCATGGAAACCGGAATTCAGAACATTCAGAGAAATTCTCGCAACTCTGGCTTGCCTTTATTTTGAGTTTTTTTGCAACTCCAGTATCCTCATACTGTACATAAGCGAGTCAGATACGCTAAAATGTTTATATCAGGAATGTTGAAAGAAAAAAAATGATTGAATCGGAACATCATTTTTGAATTAAGATGCTAAGGCATCACATCAAACCAAATTGAAATGTTCCACTTTAAAATACATCGTAATACGTCTCGAGATAAGTATCAGATCGTCTTTTATTGGAGAGAGAGCAACATTTACAGTACTGACAAGTTCATTCATGTGCATGTAAAATGACAACAACAAAGTCAGTGCATCGTAGCCTCTCAAACTGATCCCATTGATTTGAACCGAATTGAGTCATTCCCCTTTAAAATCGAAACGTCCTTAAATCATATCGAATCGCCTTTCTTTGGAGGCAGGGTTTTAAAGACAGTAGCCCTGTTCACACGGGCAGATTTATTTCGGCGCTGCACCGGAGTATTTTGTTGCGATATATTTTTACACCGGAACAAATTTTGTGAAGCGTTCACACGTACAAAGCCGCTGAGCGTCACAGCTCCGGCACAGCGTCGAAGCAGCTCCACTTGCGTTCACACGGGCAGTTTCTGCTGTGGAGCAAAACGACAGAAAACAAATGAGCTGTCGTGTTGGTTCTTTTTAAAACGTATACACAACTCAAGCAACTACTGTGTCTCCGTGCCTTCTGTTAGAGAGTGACCGCCCCCGAAAACGTAAATCAACGATGAGTTCAATGACACTCAGAAAAGCAAACATTTAATGCGCCAAACACAAAAATCAAGAGATGAAATCACAAAATAAATTCTATGGAGGGCGGGGGGTTGTGAATACACATCAAAGGAACAAACTACACAAACAACTCCGAGACAGTCCAGTCTCCTACAAAAGGAAAGATGACGTTTGGGGACTAACCCCCCCCCCCGTTCTAGTTGAGATGGTATAACCCAAGAGGTGCTTTGCTACTGTTAGCAGCCATGTTTTGTGTCGTTATTAAACAAACACCTGACGGAAGTCCGACAGAGCACGAAAGCAACGCATTCTCGCCGTACGTAATCAACTCTTCTCATGCGCAGCGAGGCTCCCCCCCACCCTCGCAAACGAGCATTTGCTGCGGAGCAAATTGTAGCGTTCACACGTGCACATTTGCATCGGTGCTGCTTCGCAAACGAGCATTTGTTCTGGAGCAAATTTTTAAACCACCTCCCTGAGGTGGATTAAATTAGATCCGAAACAAGCTGTTTTCGGGCGCTACGTCGGAACAAAGTTGCACGTATGAACGCTCGAGGGGAGCAGTTTCGGAGTAGGTCGAAATAAATCTGCCCGTGTGAACGGCCCTAGTGTTACAGGGCATTAGGTTTTATTTTAAGAAACAATATACACTGCGTGCTCATGAAAATCCATGATCATGCCCGTCAAATCTTTAACATAAGGTATAAGGAATACCGCCTGTGCCTTTTACACAGCAGCAGATATTGCTGGGACTATTTGTGAGGCGGTGACAATTGCTTTCAACAGAAAAGAATGAGACTAGTGCTTGCTGGTATAGAGAGTACCCTTACACACAGACGTCCACTTTGCACTTCCATTCATTGCAGAACAGCGAAGCAGAAAACACTTTTGCGGGCAGTTATAAGGGCGACTGAGTTTACATCCTAATATGAGCAGTTGCTAAATTCTCTATGAGCCGTATGATTGAGTGGCAACCACCCCAGAGTGTACTCTGTTTCTCGTCCAAAGTCAACTGTGACAAGCTTCAGCTCACCCATGAACCTTATGAGAACAAGTGCTATAGGAAATGGATGCAAATTTGAATTCAATCCAGACTGGTTGTAGGGCCCTAGAGGTTCTACTGTCCAAAAACGAATATTCCAGATCTAAAACCTTCATTTGGGGTTCGGGATATGGGTCAGCACGCCTGAAAAAAGCCCACAAATAGGAAAAACACAAGCAAACAACAGCCAAAACGATGGCCTACTTGGCCTGCAAATCGCATCAAACATGATCCCAATGAGAGTTTGACATCAACGGGATTTTCCTCATGTCCTGTGACGCTGCACGGGCGCAACACACAGTCAACAGCTGGAGCTGCCTTTTTTAACTCCTTGCCGATGACGCTCAACTTTCTCTGATGTGACACATCCAAACACATGTTCAAGACCTCCTGAGCAATGTCATATTCTAAAATATTCAGCACAGCCATTTATTGCCTTTTCATCACCCACATTGAAAAAAAAACTAAGGTGCACACCAACTTTTTTCCTGACTTAATCGATCTTTCACATTCTTTGATTCATGCCTCGTAAACTAAAGTGGAGGCCAAATTACTTTTACGCATGTGCTGGCAACCTCTTCCCGCATTTGGGTTCCTGCTTCTACTTGTGTTACTCAAAAGCAGGGGTGTCCGACCCAGGGGCCAAATAGTTGAGAGTAAGAAAAAAAAAATCTTGTAAATATTCCCGAGTTTTGCTGCAATTCAAAATTTGAATCAATAGGGAACGGCATCACAATGTCGCAGATGCAACAACCAATAAAAAAATGGATGTGAGCATTCACAAAAGTTAATGTTTCCAGATATAAGCGTACACAAGAGCCAGCCAGCCAAGGTGACACGGCAAACATTCCATATACTGTGTATACATATACTGTATATGTATATATACCTGTATATCCCGTCAAACCTTGTTTCAACATACCCCGTTTAAGTTTTCACGACGATAATGTTCACATTTCAAAGTCCCGATTTCCAGCCCTTCCTTTTCCATTTGCCGATTTGCTTACAACGAACACCTTTATAACGTAAACTTTATTACAACGACCAGAGTTTTCCCACAAGATGGTGAAAAGGCCTTCGTTACAACGATCCGTGGGAAGCTAACTGCCATCGGTACCTTGCTTATGAGCAAAATGTGCAATGCGGGAGTGCTTTCCGTTGCTTAGCAACGCTCCTGATTGACTCAGTTCATTGTTGTACTTTCTGCTGTATCTCACGGAGGCACGGCACATTCCTGAGGACATGGTCTGAAAACGTGTCTGGGAAACGGAAGCTAATCTCATTGTCTGTAAAAGGCTGAAATTGTCTCTCACTTTTGAAAGGGAGTCTGCGGCACTGGCAGTGACCTAGGGCAGGTAACAGGTGTGTGTTTGAGTGTGTGTGTGTGTGTGTGTGTGTGTGTGTGTGTGTGTGTGTGTGTGTGTGTGTGTGTGTGTGTGTGTGTGTGTGTGGATAGATAGATAGATAGATAGATAGATAGATAGATAGATAGATAGATAGATAGATAGATAGATAGATAGATAGATAGATAGATAGATAGATAGATATGGTTTGGAAAATGAATGAATGAATGAATATATATATATATACACATACACACACACACACACACACACACACACACACACACACACACACACACACACACACACACACACACACACACACACACACACACACACACACACACACACACACACACACACACACATAGTGTACCGGGAATGCTGGAATGCTTTTTAGGTACTTTGTCTTTTAACATTGTTTATCGTAACTTTACTTCTTGGCTTGGATTTCTTTAAAATGGGTGATGAAAAGCAAAGTGGCTCACCCATCTGGTGGCATCCACTATCATGAGTAGGCCACGACATTGAGATAATGTCCAAAGCGTGATGTAGCTTTGGTGCAGCCGACACAACCTCGGGCTGAACACGCTCAAGACGATAGAGATGATCGTGGACTTCAGGAAACATCCTTCTCCAGAGTTGCCCCTCACACTATCCAACTGCCCTGTGTCAACCGTCGAGACCTTCAAGTTCCTGGGAATCACAGTCTCCCAGGACATGAAGTGGGAAGTCAACACCATCTCCATCCTGAAAAGGGCCCAGCAGAGGATGTACTTCCTGAGGCTGCTGAGGAAGCATGGCCTGCCACAGGAGGTGCTACGTCAGTTCTACACGGCAGTCATCGAATCAATCCTGTGTTCTTCCATCACGGTTTGGTTTGGGGCCGCCACAAAGAAGGACAAAATCCGACTTCAACGGACAATTAGGACGGCGGAAAAAATCATTGGCACCGCCCTACCCACTCTTGAGGACTTGCACACCGCAAGAATCAAGACAAGGGCACGGAAAATCCTCCTGGATCCCCCGCATCCTGCCCACCACCTTTTCCAGTTACTCCCCTCAGGCAGGCGCTACAGATCCATGCGCACCAAATCCAGCAGACACTTGAACAGCTTCTTCCCTCTAGCCATTAACTCCTAAACAGTCACTGACGTAGTCACTCTTCTTGTACAACAAATATTGTATCTCTCTAAAATGGTTCAATGATTTTCTGCACCAACTGTACAAACTGTAATAGTATTGTATTCTACCACTGATCACTTTAGCTCTGCTTGAAACTATGGTTCACTTACATTATGAAATGTCCTTCCATACCTATTTGTCATGTTCTTGTTTATGATGATACTAATGCAGCGTGTATACCGGAGACAAATTCCTTGTGTGTTCTACATACTTGGCCAATAAAGATGATTCTGATTCTGATTCTGATTCTGATTCTGAATCCAGTTGCATCAATGAAGACGTAAAAAGCCGTTCACTGTTAAAGCTCTCCTGTCTGTTTGATGTCAAGACAAAAGTGCTGAGAGAATCCTATCTACTGGGTAAAGCGATGCCCCTTGAGGTGGGGCTCAAACCACAGGATATCCTATGAAGTTGGGAAATCCCTCCCTATCAACCGAGCCGCACGTCAGGCCTAATCAACTTTTAAGGTCCCGGTAATGAGACGCCACTCGCCAACCACTGTCTGCCCGGCAACACCGCTGCTCCTAATGAGCCGTAATCATCCAGGAGCTCCCCGTGAAACCACTGCAACGCAGAAGAAGGAGGGGACCGCCCGCCTGGGGAAATGTTTACATGTCGCCTAGTAAATGACAACATGAAACATGGCAGTGACTTTTAAACACTGCTGGTACTGATTCGTAGCAGTGAGGAAAACACTCCAGAATCACCTCCTGACCCATTTGTTAGCCATTATTTTTGGATGAAACTGGATGAGGAAAGTAAAAATAAAAACAAATATCTCTCTTCAAAAAAATCAAGCTATCTTTCTCAAAATCAATCAGTCCCGTTGGCAAGACCTATAGAGCAGGAAGACAACAGCTTCAACAAAGTTAAGACTGTGGAGCATTATGCCGCCGCATCTAGCGTTAAGCTAACATTAACATGCGTGTTTATTATTGGCTGCTTATGTAACAATGATATGGTGATAATGAAATGGCTATCCCGCGACTAGCAGTGGTTTGGGTCAGCCATACGGTATCTGCTCCACACGCTTGAAACCCTTGTTGACCTGGTACCAGAAATAGTATCTGCTTTACCTGCGAAAAAAATGGCAGAAACTTGTAGCGCCATTTTTAAGTGGCAACAGCCACAAGCTGAAGACATCCACTTTTGAGTGTACACGTTATAAGTAAGCACAACTCACCTGTGTTGGAACTATGAACTTGAGTATTTTCACGACTATAAGGCGCCATTAAAAGTCTTAAATTTTCTCCAAAATGGGCGCCTTATAATGCGGAGTGTCTAGTGTATGAGCCGAGTTCCAAAGCCTGACTGAGAGCACTTCTGGCCGACACGCTGTTTATACAGAGAAAAGGCGGACGTGAGGGACAACAGGCATGCGGAAGTCCGCCAATGAGTGAAGGGTGGGCGTGTAAGAGGATGCTAAAGGCACACCCCTAGCAGGTACCAGTCCCCAATGAGTGAAGGGTGAGCGTGTAAGAGGTGAAGAGAAAACGTGAGTACATTGTAAAATGGCTAAATAAAGTACAACCGAACTCAGTTTTGCTTCCGTTGCCTTTTTAAAAACGTGTTTTTAGCGTGCGTGGATGCATGCCGTATGTTTAAGCTGGCGTATGTTTTACCATGCCTGGCTGCGCCCAATAATACAGTGCGTTTTGTGTATGTGTCAAACACAGAAATAGCAACCGTTACTGAGACTGCGCCCAACAATACGGTGCGCCGAATGGTCGTGAAAATATGGTAAGTACCATTTGAAATGTTTTGCAAAACCCTGCTCACTACTCTGGGAACATTGTGAGCATTGACACTTGAGAATGTCGCTAATATTTGTGAACACTTTTGAGAGCTTTTTGTGATGGAGGGCTAGAAAGATAAACGTGAGTCACTGCGACGCACACACACTAACCGAGCAGGTACACCACTGTACTTGCCATAGCCCACTTAAGTGATCCAGAGTTCGTATGGCTGAGAGTGTATTGTAATTTTGCCAAGCTCGTATGTCAACAAAACAATTTGCAATACTTTAGGGCCAGGTTCTTTCCGACTGTTGCTTTACCTGGCTCCCCCTTAAGGTGTTTTAATATGTGGTCCATGTAAACCACTTTTTCCTTCATCCATTTCATGTGGCACTTGTCCACATTAGAGTTGCATTTGAGCTCATGGAGCTTATCCCAGCGGACTGAGGGTACACCCTGGAATGATCACCAGCCACTTACAGGGGACACATAGATGATTTCGACTCCAATTTACACCTACGGACAACTGGTAAAAGTGAAATTAACATGCATGGGTTTTTTGGAATGTGGCAGCAAGCCGGAGATAACCAACGCAAGCACGTGGAGGAAAAAAAAAACCCATCTAGCTAACCATTAGTTCACCACACTGCCTCAGGGCTTTCTTTAATGTACTCTCCAACCCCGGAAATTGTGTCATTGATCAACTTCTGGCCTCAATACTCATATTTAACTTGATTTACACCAGTTTTACATACCTTTGCAGAGTTAAGCAGTGTCAGTCTACTCCAAAGCATAAAGGTAATCTAATAGCAAGTATGAGAGACCTGTGTTTTGTTGATGCCGGATACTGTGGCTCTCTTGTGATTGGTGGTTTCAGCTTGGGCGGATTTTTTTTTCTACGTGTCTCACATAAACTAAATAAAAACAAACCATTGCCTCCTTGCAATCTAGCGCAGTTTACAAGACCACGGAATGAAAAAAAAACCCTTTCTGGACTTTTAAACCAATACCAGACGTCTTTAAGGCTCCATCACGTCCTTCGGAGAGATGAAGCCCCTGCAGACTTTTTCCGATTGCAAATGATAACGGATTTAGGTGGAGAGGCAGCACCTGCCACAACAGGCGTAAGGGGAAGAAAAACGAGCGCTCACATTCTTGTGGCAAAGGATGACAATTTAAGCGGGCGCCCGACTACGCCAGGAATCCCTCCCCACCCTCAGCCGCGCAGACCGTGGCCGGGAGACGATTGTGTTTATGTTTCACTTACGCTCCACCGCACTCTGGAAATTGGGTATGCAACGTTGACCCTCTATTTTGAGTAAATCAGTACCCGGGAGGCCCCCATGTGGAGGAATATTTATTCCAGCAGGTTGGTGTTGTTTGTCATGGACTGAGCCGGTATGACACTGGTGTTGAATTTCTGGGCAGTCGGCCACTTTTTTGGGGGTCTGAGTCACCTGCGCGAGCTCTTTCTACAGCGTCATGTTCCTGAGCTTCGGGGCTCAATCATTCACCCAAACGCATTCCTATTTGACCCAGCGCTCATTCCCCCGCAGACGCACAGCCGACCCGCAGAGGCAATTGAAAACAAATGCTAACAGAGCGACTAAATATACATGAGCATTAGGGCAATTAGAGGCGATGCGAGTGCCAGTGCTCACTGGCTTGCCAAGCTCCACTTTCCAGCAGACGAGGAAGACGGGAATCTGGGCTACCACGTGTCCTCTGTGTGGCTGCGGCATTACAGACGGTGACGCACTGGGGGGTGGGGGGCGGGGAGCGCAATTTCAGGTGCTATATTGCTTGAATCCTGAAGTCGTGAAGTCTGCAGTTGGTGATGTGTCCGAGCGACGCAGCGGAGCGTATGAGCTGCTGCCTCCTAGAGGGCTTTAGTTGTCTTGGAAGCAAACAGCCATCAGCAACGCGCATTCGCCGGCGGGAGGACAAATGCTAAGGGCAAACAACCAGCCATATGCACACTCGCCGGCAAAGTCCAGCCATCCGGATCGAACCCGCTGTTTGGCATACACTTGCCGGCGAGATGACGTGAGGAAACCAAGCCTCTCTAGCTGCAAAGCTCAAGCTCCGCCCTCATTCATCATAGGAAATTCAGACTCACCGGTGGCCAAACAGTAACTGTGGCGGAGTATACAGTTGCTTACTTGAAGGGCCGCTCAAACTAGCTAATTTCTGCAAGATAACAAGCAAAGTGTACTTTTAATTATTGACCTTTGGGGTATTCTGACAAGTGTATCATGTAATTGTTATTAAGACATTGGGAACTGTTTTCAATTGTGAGAAAAAGAAAAGTTCAATATGTTGCCTCATAAAGCACATCAGTAGGTGGCAAACGCCCCAATCAACAAGTCTAACTAGCCCCTTGGAAAAATGGCATTTTGGGTTGCAGCCCTGAAGATGCTGATTTTCAAATGGTGACTTTTATGACTTGGAATATACATCGAACTTTTTACCCAAGGAGAAAGTAACAATGGACACTTAGAACCTAGTCCTATTCCTGTACATTAATGTAGATCAGGGGTGGGGAATCTTTTCAAGTCCACCATGGGACATATTATGTTTATAAAATAATATGATCAATCAATATAATGTAGATTACATTTTATGGGGCCTTTTTCGAGCAGAGCTTTGATTTTTTTTTTTCTTTCAGAGCTTCACAACGGGCCAGATAAATTGCTCTTGTGCTGTGGCTTGTAGCCAGATTTTTTTTTTTTACCCATTTCTGATCACACCAAACCAGAGCTGCTTGTATATGGTTCTGAAACCATTAGGATGGGGCTCATAGTTCAATCGAAATGTCTCTGTAAGGTTTCAAATGTTATTTTTACATTTAAGTAAAATACAAATTCTAAATATGATTTAAGTGACAACCGTTTCTTCTTCTTCACTGCCTATTATTGGTCTCCATCGTAACTGTGTACCTCTACCAAGACCAAAAGGGTAATAGTTGGTACAATCACAGTCTATCCAGTGACAAGTCATTGTACTCTTTAAGGTACAGCAATCTACTTTTTTGACAGCTTTCGGTTCACGCAAGTGCTAAATCGGAGGTCATGGTGGGTCACAGTCCTTACAGCCTACTTTCCGCGTGCTCGGACACGCACCTTTGCCCTCCACTCTCATGAAACATTGACATGAATGTTCCGTAAGTGTTATTTTTCATTCATATGAGCGATGGCTGAGAAAGAAAAAAAGTTCCTGCTGCCTGAGGTGTGTGATGTTTATGCTGGATTGGCGGGAGGTGTGGCGGGGTGGGGGGCTTTCTCTCTCTTTTTTTATGCAAGCCCAACAGCAGACATTTGGGCCACCACCAGTCCAGTGCAGTCAGTCAGATGGCTTTATTGTTACCAGCTGTTGCTTTTGAGGCGGGTATAAAGCTATGGACACTCACCTTTTGGATTCAACTGCGGATACACTCTGTTTTGTTTTTACGAGCAAAAATCATCCCGCCCACCACTCAAACATACTTAGTTGACTTTTCACGAACTCTGTCCAATGAATGATACCGTGTTGTCATACTCACTGTGCAGCACTCACAACAGCAGTGATGAAAAATTAATACGATCATAGCAGTAGTGATTTAATTATTGCTGTAAAGCAGTATTTGAGGGCATTATTACTACCATTTCAGTAATATTAAATGCATCGCGATCACAGTTATAATGTGCATTTTAACCTTGCGATGACAAGACTCTGTCTCTTCTTTTAACTTTTTGCGACAAATTATCCAATTCACTCATATCGGCATGCATTACTCCTGGTGCTGCGACTTGGGTTTCCATTTAAAGCTATTCCTGGGTATGCATTCAGTCGGCGGTTATTTATATTTGTTAAATCATTTTTTATTCATTTAGGGCCAGGCTAGCTAAAGACAGACAGAATGAAAGTTGAGGAAGTTTTTTATTTATTTATGTAAAATATATATTTTGTCAAAGAAACCAAACAATTTATCAATAACAAATGTTTGAAGGTTTTTTGTCTTTCTAAAATTCTGTCGGTGTGTAAGTTGGGTTTTGTTTTGGTGAAACTAAGGCACGCTTTCCACTTCAGTGACAGTGACATTGCCATTACTTTCAAATGGCAGTGGCAAGCCAAATGTAATAATTCAAAATCTTGCCCTGCATTGATGCCACTCCAATTAATTAACAACAGTCAAGGTGACAACAGCTTCACTCACCCGAAATAGGCTGTGCTGGGCGGTGGCAAGTAGAAGACAAGGACTACCAGTGTGAACGATAACCATCCCAGGAGTAGGTGTCCATCCAGCATTTTGCTGCGGCGCCAGGGTAGATCATTTCGTTTCTCCTGAGTAGCTGTGTGAAGCTCTGAGCTGGACACGGCACACTTCTTATACGAAGAGCACATGAAGTGCTCCTCCCATTCAGCCAACACAGGAGAGAGAGAAGGGGGGGGAGAAAGAGAGAAAGAGGGAGGGAGAGAGAAAGTGAGAGACAGAGAGAGCGGGGGGGAAGAGGGAGGGAGAGAGAAAGTGAGAGACAGAGAGAGAGAGAGAGACACAGAAAGGGGGAGGGAAAGAGAGAGAGAGAGAGAGAGAGAGAGAGAGAGAGAGAGAGAGAGAGAGAGAGAGAGAGAGAGAGAGAGAGAAATTGAGAGAGACTGGGTTAGAATACTTTGATTTTTTATGATAGTTTTTATTTTATTTGGACTTTTGAAGTTTATTGGGTTTTATTAGTTGTTATTTCTAGCTTTGTTTTAATATATGCATTAATTCATTTTAATATTAGTTTTAGTTTTACTTAGTATTTTTTTAACATATGGGGAATTTGTCTAGAGCAAGATAAAAAAAGGTCACAAGTGAAATTTAAAAAAAAAGTACTCCTTTTTTTTGAATGGATGTAAAGTAATCCAAAAATATAAATGCATTTAAAATGAACCCTGAAAGCTCATGCATAATTGACAGAGATGAAAATGAAGCGTCATTATTGCTATAAAGATTGTTAGTTTTAGTCATTTTTCTTTTTGAAAGGATTTTCATGTTCATTTGTTTTTTTATTGTTAAATGTATGATTTCGTTTCAGTTAGGCTCTGCTTACCTTTTGGTTTTTGCATTGTAGTGCCTCCGCATGATCGTGTTTCAGCCACTTTCAAGTAGTCCCTTGAAAATGGCTCTAGAACTTCACCCACCCTAAATGATCCTGTCAGGAGAAACTTGTTTTGTTGGGTGATTTTTTTTTAAAAATGTAAATTAGCCCCAGTGTTATGCAACAGTACTGCAGAAGTGCAGAAGGGCTTGCTTGCCAGCTATTTGTAGACAAGCACTTAAAAAGTCAGTTTTCCATAAGTTCCCTTTCACCGTTGTGGACCTGATTGTTTCCTGCACTGGTGTACGCAACATGGATGCGGCTCATTATTCATGTCCAATTAGTCTAACATGGCCAAGATGATGTCACGATTGAAAAAGACAGACGGGACTTGGTGTAGAGTCGGATTTGGGTTAAAGATTGGCAGCCATGTTAAATATCAGTCCGGTCTTGCCTCAACGAAACCCCAGCTCTCGCTGAGAAGCCCGCACACGTGCGGGTTCACGCGCAGTTCACAAATTTGTCGGCAACTTCATGACCGTGGGCCATTTCACAAGCACTCCGAAACGAAACCCGGGTAATCACTTGTCACATTGACAGCCATTGAGATCTGCCGGTGAGCGATCAATCATCTCAGCAAGTAACCTGAACACTCTGGCAGGCCTGCTCATGAAAAATATTTAGTCGTCTTGGTACCGCTTTCAATTGGAGGATTAACAGAATGACGCGGAAAACTGCTGAGGCGTGAATCGTGCAACTCACACGATAGCAAGTTGAATGAGTTGTAAACGCGGGGGTGTCCACATGCAGTTCCACAAATGGAATTTGACATTCTTTACTTTCTGTTTATTAGGCATGCTAAAAGCAATCGAATGTCGGTCTAGATATGTTAAGCAGCTAATGCTGTACAATTAAAGAAAAAAATTGCCTTGTGATGTAAGGTAACAAAGAAAATTGTGATTAGTGCAGTGTGATGTCCCATATTTTCTTCTTTTCTAAGTGCGCCCAACAATATGAATTAGTTTAGGCTGATTCCAAAATTTGCCAAAAAAGATGATAATTAAGTTTTTGGGCCAATTATTTGATGAATAAGATCACTTTGGGGGAAGAGTGTAACGCTTACAAAAACAAAGATATGAATTACAGGCTGAACATTTATTGATAACAGAGAGGAATTTTCAAGTATAAAACATGTTTTAAAAAAAACGTCGAATTTTGCTGGGGGTTTTTTTCAACTAACACACAGCAGGTAGAGCGGCTGTCTCCCAACCTGAAGGTTGTTGGTGCATTCCTCAACCCTTCAGCGACTTTTTTTAAAAATAATAAATAAGTTCATTAATTAATTAAGTAACATTTACTCCAAAACTCTCCTTGTAAAATTTACTTGGAATTTCTGAGTAGATGAAACTTGACAAGGTTTGTTTAGGCAAATATCGCATTTACAGTTTCGTGAAGAAGTAAGATTATGTCAGCATTTAATCAGCAAAATTTGAGCTGATTATTTTGAAAAAGGTTGAGGTTTGAGGTATTTTATGCTTGCAATTGTATTTTTATTTGCATTTCTTTATGTTTGATATCATTCAGCATAACTTTTGTATTAGTTCATTTTGTTGAAGTTTATTGGGTTTTATTAGTTGTTATTTCTAGCTTTGTTTTAATATATGCATTAATTCATTTTAATATTAGTTTTAGTTTTACTTAGTATTTTTTTAACATATGGGGAATTTGTCGAGAGCAAGATAAAAAAAGGTCACGAGTGAAATTTAAAAAAAAAAGTTAAGTACTCCTTTTTTTTGAATGGATGTAAAGTAATCCAAAAATATAAATGCATTTAAAATGAACCCTGAAAGCTCATGCATAATTGACAGAGATGAAAATGAAGCGTCATTATTGCTATAAAGATTGTTAGTTTTAGTCATTTTTCTTTTTGAAAGGATTTTCATGTTCATTTGTTTTTTATTGTTAAATGTATGATTTTGTTTCAGTTAGTTTTCTTTTTTAAAGAATTTTTAGATTTATTTAACAGGAAAAAAATGCTGCTGCTCACCTCTTGACTGGTACTTGTAAGAGGGAGCTCATAACTTTGACTCTGGGATCCCTTCACTGGTTCCCTATACATTATAGAGTTCTTTTAAAGTCTATTATTTGTTGAGTTTAGTTGAGAATTACCAAACGCAGCTTCCCAACGTGTCAAAACTTGAACAAGCAATCATGTACACGCTGGTTTTAAGAAGCTAACGCCAAACTGTACGTCCATCAAATCCTAATGCGGCTCTGCTTACCTTTTGGTTTTTGCATTGTAGTGCCTCCGCATGATCGTGTTTCAGCCACTTTCAAGTAGTCCCTTGAAAATGGCTCTAGAACTTCACCCACCCTAAATGATCCTGTCAGGAGAAACTTATTTTGTTGGGTGATTTTTTTTAAAAAATGTAAATTAGCCCCAGTGTTATGCAACAGTACTGCAGAAGTGCAGAAGGGCTTGCTTGCCAGCTATTTGTAGACAAGCACTTAAAAAGTCAGTTTTCCATAAGTTCCCTTTCACCGTTGTGGACCTGATTGTTTCCTGCACTGGTGTACGCAACATGGATGCGGCTCATTATTCATGTCCAATTAGTCTAACATGGCCAAGATGATGTCACGATTGAAAAAGACAGACGGGACTTGGTGTAGAGTCGGATTTGGGTTAAAGATTGGCAGCCATGTTAAATATCAGTCCGGTCTTGCCTCAACGAAACCCCAGCTCTCGCTGAGAAGCCCGCACACGTGCGGGTTCACGCGCAGTTCACAAATTTGTCGGCAACTTCATGACCGTGGGCCATTTCACAAGCACTCCGAAACGAAACCCGGGTAATCACTTGTCACATTGACAGCCATTGAGATCTGCCGGTGAGCGATCAATCATCTCAGCAAGTAACCTGAACACTCTGGCAGGCCTGCTCATGAAAAATATTTAGTCGTCTTGGTACCGCTTTCAATTGGAGGATTAACAGAATGACGCGGAAAACTGCTGAGGCGTGAATCGTGCAACTCACACGATAGCAAGTTGAATGAGTTGTAAACGCGGGGGTGTCCACATGCAGTTCCACAAATGGAATTTGACATTCTTTACTTTCTGTTTATTAGGCATGCTAAAAGCAATCGAATGTCGGTCTAGATATGTTAAGCAGCTAATGCTATACAATTAAAGAAAAAAATTGCCTTGTGATGTAAGGGAACAAAGAAAATTGTGATTAGTGCAGTGTAATGTCCCATATTTTCTTCTTTTCTAAGTGCGCCCAACAATATGAATTAGTTTAGGCTGATTCCAAAATTTGGCAAAAAAGATGATAATTAAGTTTTTGGGCCAATTATTTGATGAATAAGATCACTTTGGGGGAAGAGTGTAACGCTTACAAAAACAAAGATATGAATTACAGGCTGAACATTTATTGATAACAGAGAGGAATTTTCAAGTATAAAACATGTTTAAAAAAAACATGTTGAATTTTGCTGGGGGGTTTTTTCAACGAACACACAGCAGGTAGAGCGGCTGTCTCCCAACCTGAAGGTTGTTGGTGCATTCCTCAACCCTTCAGTGACCTTTTTTTTTTTAAATAATAAATAAATTCATTAATTAATTAAGTAACATTTACTCCAAAACTCTCCTTGTAAAATTTACTTGGAATTTCTGAGTAGATGAAACTTGACAAGGTTTGTTTAGGCAAATATCGCATTTACAGTTTCGTGAAGAAGTAAGATTATGTCAGCATTTAATCAGCAAAATTTGAGCTGATTATTTTGAAAAGGTTGAGGTTTGAGGTATTTTATGCTTGCAATTTTATTTTTATTTGCATTTCTTTATGTTTGATATCATTCAGCATAACTTCTGTATTAGTTCATTTTGTACGTTATATTTATCTAGCAGAATTTCGATTTATTTATTTATTTGTGGACGTATTTTGTGTGGAACGAATCTTCCACACAAGTCCCCGGAAGGAACGAATGTGTGTTTGCAGAGCGCTCCAGTAATATGAAAGCTGGATGAGTTGTCTTTGAATGCGATGCGTGTTTCAACTGTCACATTGACGTGGTCAGTCGAGGTAGCAGCGATTAAAGAATGTGTAATTGCACAATTTGTTTTTGCCACAGGCGCTGCTTCATAGATAACATCTCCGTTTGCCGGCTTTATGCAGGGGACAGGCCTCCCTCATGGCCTGTGTAAACAGCTTTCAGCGGCTCAGCTACCACCTGACATCTTTTGTGCATGTGCACACACAGCTCACCTTGAGTGGTGGCACGTAATGCCAATTTGGGAGCAATCCAGCCGCACACCTGGCCTGCGCTCAACCTACTAAGTTTTGGCATCAAGCTGAGCAGGGAACAGTCACTTTTCGATCATCATCTAGTTTATCTTAATTTTTGGGCAAGGGGGTAATGGAATTAAAAAATGAAAAAAGAAATAAAAAGAAATATGAAACAGAAGAAAATTGCCATCTCTAATAGTATCTTGTGCTTGTGATTTGATAGACAATGATGTAATCTGAGACATACAGGTTACCTGTTTTACTGTGCTGTCAGGTCTTGATGACAAAAAGTGACATTAGGGAAAATTATCAGCTTCCCCTTCAATGTAAAAAGACTAATTTGTTTCCTATATGTTGTTTCAAGAAAAAGTTTGTCAAGATAAATGTAGTCCTGAGTGGTGTCTTGCTCACTGTTTTCCTATTAAAAATGTCTCCATCCATACTTCATACTTTCATGGGCCAGTTGATATAGTAACCAAGATGATAAGGTAACAAAAGATGGAAAGTTTGTGTGTGTGTGTGTGTGTGTGTGTGTGTGTGTGTGTTTTGGGGGTTTTTTTTGCATGATTTCAGTTTGAGATCATTGGAGATTTCACACAGGTGAGCACTTGGAGGCAAAAGAATGCATTACCACCCCCATTTTCCATCCAACATTATTAGCTTGTCACTCACTCTCATATAGGGATTCAAGGCCTATGGGCCCCCAGTGAGGAGGCTGCTTAATAATACCTGCTTCTTCTAAGGGGATCAGCAGGAGGGGTTGTCAGTACATGACAAGAATGGACACTAATCCCACCGCAATACCCACTGGCCCTGCGTGTCTCTGGAGTGGGATAATTGATTCCCACACCCATCTTAAAGTCGGCCCCTATGCTGCTCCCCACAGACGATGCAGGTTAAAAGCATGTGGTCTCCTGTGTTTTGAATTGAGAGCTGTCATAACTGGTGTAGGTGGAAGCGGCACCGGCTTCGGTAATGGACGCTAATCTCTCCAGTGTGTCATGAGAGCCTCCCTTCACACTAGTAACACCATTATAATCTTCTCCCGACTTCTTTTACACACTCACAAGTGACAAATTGGAAGTGAAATTCTGTTTACAGCATTTAAAACATACACAAATAACACTCAGCCTTTTGATCACAAGTGACATATTGTAGCGACACAAGTACCGGTAGTTAGTCTACACTTTCGCTCAGTGCTCTTTCTTGACATGGACTCCAATGTCCTGTGTTCATGAAAAGCTGCTCTTCTCTTCCCGGCATGAAAAGTAACACCAAAATAAAACACACACACACACACACACACACACACACACACACACACACACACACACACACACACACACACACACACACACACACACACACACACACACACACACACACACATATAAAACTACTCTTTGATCACCAGTGGCGAGCAAATGGCAGCGAACCAACCAGCTCCTAGCTAGCTAGCATGGGAAGCTAACATAGCAGTATGCATCTTTAACCAGTGTTCTGTATTGTCAAACATAATACACGGATGGACTCAACCAATCAGAGAGTACTGTATTCAAATCAGTCATTTGTTCATGAAAAGTGACTCTTGTCACATTTCCTTCTCTTCACTCGGCCATTGTTTTTGCAAAACACAAAAGCACAGTATGTGTCCTTTGATAAAGGTTCAAATGAAGTTTTCTGAGATAATAATAATAATAATACATTTTATTTATAAGCGCCTTTCAAGACACCCAAGGACACTTTACAATAACAAAAAACACAAAACAATACAAAACAATACGGGTTGAGCAGCGGCAGCCAAACGCGCCAGCGTTCACTCAACCCGGAAGTCAGAAAGAAACCACGAGGGAGGGAGATTATGGTCTTTATTAAAAATAACAAAAAGTGCAGTAAACAATCCTCACTAAGTTTTAAGTCACTGCTTTAAATCAGCAATAAGCATGTATTGTATTGTATTGTAATAAGCATGCATTTTTTTTGCAATATATCTATATTTTAGCTATTGGACAGAATGTCACTTTTAAAATGACAAAAGCTAAACAAGCCCAGCCAGTGCATGTACATATTAAATGCTAAAAAAAAAAACTGTGTCTGTCTTGAAACAATGTGTGTCAGTGTTTGTTCTAAGGGGAAAAAACAAAAATTACTCTGAGCGGTATAATTGGACCGGCAAATTGGTGCCGTTGTTAAATCCAGCTTCTTTCATCTTCGGCAGCTGGCTAAAGTCAAACTTCTCCTTTCTCGCACTTTGAAACAGTAATTCATGCCTTCGTCACATCCCAGCTGGATTACTGTAGTGCAATTTACTTTGGAGTCAGCCAGTCCTCCATTAAGCATCTCCAGGTGGTACAGAATGCTGCTGCTCGCCTCTTGACTGGGACTCGTAAGAGGTAAGAGGGAACACATAACTCCTACTCTGGCATCCCTTCACTGGCTCCCTATAAATTTTAGAGTTCTTTTTAAGATCTGTTTATTTATTTTAAAACCTTTAAACGGCCTCGCTCCACCTTACCTCTCTGAGCTCCCCTACACACCTGCCTCAGGTCTGCGGACCCGACATTATTAGAGGTACCAAGAACTAAATGGAGGCTCAGAAAGGATTGAGCCTTTTCCGATGCCGGTCCCTCTCTTTGGAACGACCTCCCACTGAACATTTGGCAAGCCCCCTCATTGCCCATCTTTAAAACTCGTTTCAAAACTCATTTGTATTCTTTGGCATTTGATTCAGCATGACTGAGACTTGATCTCAGTTTTACTGTTTTGTGCTTTCTACTGTCTTCGTTATTAATTTCTTGCTTTATTGTTGTATATATGTTAGTTGCTCCATGTACAGCACTTTGTATACAGCGATGGTTGTCTTAAAATGCTCTATAAATACAGTTGAGTTGAGTTGAGTTGAGAGTTGAGTATTGTTAGCACTGACACTAACACAACATTAAACATGTCTTGGCTGGTCCACCAATATTATCACAAGAGCCACTGGATTGTAACATTGAAATGTTTTTGAAGGTGTCTCTGGATTTCAAATTATCCCATAATGTTACTTTAATTTGTCTCCGGTTAGTCCCCTGTTAATAGCAAACTGATTTTCCGACGCCAGTATCCGAGAGCCTTCCAAGAACCGCCATATTGGATTTGCCTTCCGAGCAAAAGCAAAAGGTGCCGAAAAGGCGAGCCTCTTTCTGCATTTCGGATTTTGTTCCTGTGCAATTGCAGCGAGGCACCTCCGGGCTTTGAGGTCTAAAGATGGAATGCGCAGCTCGTCGGATGTTGGTGGACTTTGAGGTATTTCCTCGATAGGGGCTAGCATCCCCAAAAAAACATCCCCATTAATATTTCAACTTTTGCTACGCGTAGAAATGAAAAGTGGTGCATGATTGTAGCTTTGGTGTAATGGTTGGCCTTCAGCAAACAATCCATTACTCCGCAAATTGAGATGGCAGAAAACTTGAAACACAAACTCGTTTGACTATCGACCTCATCGAGCTCAGTCATCACTCCAAGATTGAAGATGATTTGAAATTATGAACATCCGGGCTTCTACAATGCACGCTCTAAAAGTTTGGAGAGCAGCAATCTCAGCTATCTTGAGTCACATCAACAGAGGGAGAAGAGAACAATGGGCACAACAACAGCAATGGTCCCATGATGAGTGTAAAGATAAAGATACTGGCCCACTCTGAACAGCGCCATCCTCGGCCTCCGAAACTGGGAGCATCAGCCAAAGGAGAGACAGAGAGAGAGAAAGCCGAAGAGAAGCAAGTTTGTAACACAGTACATAAATATGCTATAAGACACAGGTGTGTAACTCACGGCCCGAGGGCCAGATCCGGCCCGCCACATCATTTTATGTGGCCCCCTGAAAGAAAATCATGTGTGTCAACTTGCATGATCCTTGCTAAAAAAACATACCTAAAATGTCAAATTATCATGTGTAATAAATTACGTTGAAATTCTGCAATACTGTGTGACCCTTACAAGTAATAATGCGATAATGCAACTAAACATTTTTGTGGTTTCACTGTCATAAGGGCCCTCCGAGGGAAGACGTCACTCAAAAGTGGCCCGCGACAAAAATTATTTCGACACCCCTGATATAAGACAACAGCACACTCCTATTCAAAACAATTTGAGATAAACAGGTGAGAAGGATGAAGACAATAGAGAAGGACAGAAAGCTCAATGGATCTTCATGTCATTTGATTATGTGCGTAGCCCTCCCACTAATTAGTCATAACAACAGCCCAGTAAATGCACAATTGAAACAAAGGACAGGAACTAATCCACAGTTAAAACAGTCCACAGCATACCTAGACATACCTGTATACAGTAATCCCTCGTTTATCGCGGTTAATGGGGACCAAAACCACCCGCGCTAAACGAAAATCCGCGAAGTAGCGTCCAATTAACATAAACAGGTTAAAAAAAAAAACGTTTTTTTTTAAGTCCGCAAACGGTCCGTGAGAAGCTGCAAAACAACAGCGAGTCACATAGAGCAACATATACAGTACTGTACTCCATGTATATGTAAAAAAAAAAAATTGTTTAAAAAAATCCGCAATGCACTGAACCCGCGATAAACGAACCGTGAAGTAGCAAGGGATCACTGTACTGTCCTCGATGTGTCATGGTTGATGTGATGGCTCCAAAATGCTTTGTTTTATTTGACTACTTACTAGTTTTACTACAGTATTATTTTGATGTTTTTTTTCAATATATGGAGTACAGTATTTGTCGAGTGCAAGATTTTAAAAATTGAATAAATAAATAGATTGGAAAAAGGGCATTAAGCATTGTACAATAATGTAAACTACAGTTCTCAAATGACTGTTTGATCTTCCTTCTTCTGACGGACACACAACAGCCAATGCCAAAGTGAATACCCTGTACATCTAAAATGAACGAAAGAAGCTCACCTAGGAAATACAAAAACGAAGGACATTTTCTCTATTTTTGTAGTAAGTTTAGTTAGTTTTATAAATGCAAGATGTAGTTTCAGTTCGTCCCCACGTGTTAAAAGCATTTTTGTTTTATTTAATTTCGTGAAGGAAAATATGCGTTCAATTGATGTTTCATTTTTTTTCATTCGTTTCCGTTAACTGTGATAACCTTGCTCTACACCACAGGTGTAAAAGTCAGAACAGGCCCACCACATCATTTTATGAGGCCCGCAAAAGCAACTCAAGCATGCCAAGTTCCATGACGCTTGCTAAAGTCTGAACCAAAATTTCAAATTGTCATATGTAATCCACAATAACAGTTATTATTTTTGACTTCTGATTTTAAAACTAGTTATTCATCAATTTTGTTGTGCGCTGTATATGTAATTTGCGGAGGGGGATTAAACATTTATATGGTTTCCCAAAATTCATGATGTCCCTTCAAGGGAAACCGTAAATACAATGTGGCCCTCGACAAAAATGAGTTTGACACCCCTGCTCGACACTCATTCCCTAACTCCAACGTCCTCAGCAGGACAAGCCCCGCCTTTTAAAGTGACATACATTTTAAGTCACGGATACTATAGTGTAAAACATGAGGATGGCGATGCCAAATCGACAAACATTATACCTTCTTACATACATAATATTTTGTACGGGTGTGATGGATAAATAAGGGTCAAGTGTAAACAGAAGGAATTTAATCACTTTGACTTTAGCGCCACCAGGCCTGCTGTTCCACCTTCTGCTCAAGCGTCCCGTGCATTAGCCTCACTCTGACCTTGTCTTGATATCACATCCTTGGAGAAGGAATGTAAATCGTATCCGTCCAATCCCAACCCCGTTACCGCTAAAGCGGCTCCCTCTCGCCGCCACTGCTCGGCCCGGCTGCGGGGGCCACATGATCTTTTCCATGTTCCAGACATAATTTGCGGTTTAGGTTTTTTTGGAGGCTGACGCTGCGTCTGCGCCGCTTCTGCTGTTTCAGGCGTCGGCCGCGCTGCGTGCAGCACTTCCCCCGGAGTACGGAAAAGTCCCACTTTTCTTTACAGCGACCCCGAGAGGTCGCTGTTGTTTGTTTGGCAGCAACGTGCCCATGCTGCCGAGCAAATCCGAAACTACCAATCGACAAAATCAAGAAAATGACTCAGCTAACTTACAAACGTACACAAATTCCTGTTCCACTTTACCCAAACAGTCAAGGAGAGAGTTAAAAAGGACATTTGCAAAATTTCAGTGCAACTCAATCCAGCTTCATTGAGGCCATTTAACCTAAAGGTCTGAGCACATTTTCTAGTGAAGTGTTATGACACGTGTGAGACATATTGCATGTGAGCGTGCAGCGGCTTGTCTGCGCTTTAACGTACTCGTCGTGTTACTTGGTAGGAGAAATGTGACGTGCCGTCATAGTGCATAGCAGGTATGGTAAGTTGACTACAGAGAGGTGTGTTATGATCTTAGAAAAAGAAACTCTGTCTTTTACGAAACCTTTACCAATTCATATTTTCACTCTTGGGAGAAAACTGAAGTCAAATGTTCACCAGGGCAAGTCATTCAAAATTGGATCAGTGCCACATGGTTACATAGACACCCACCTTCTGCACGTGCCTGAATTTAAGTCATTAACATCGTTGCTTTAGTCACCGAGATTATCGGACAAATCAACCCAATGTTATTAAAAATGGAAACCGGACCCGCACCTTTTTCCGGATTTGCACTGAAAAAAATGTTGAGTTTGTACCTCATCGTTTAAATGAATTGCTTGAATTCATCAAAGTAAATCTGCCAGCATGGGTGCTCACCAGCATAACCAGCATAACATGCTGGTGTGTTTCACCAGCAAGACCAGTGACGAAAACATAAGAAGAATTTGATGTTGTCGTTTTTAGCAGGGCTTGTCCTGTCAGACCCACGGGGCAATTTCGAGGCTCAGTGTCTCACACGGGGGACACTTTGACAGCGGACAGTCACTAAAATGGCGTATTTCAGCTCTGTTGTCCTGCACATAGTTGACATTAAGATTGCTCCTGGTTTCTCCATCTTGTGTCTTATCACAATTCTCTTTACAGCCTGCATTGCCAAGAGATACGGTGTCAACGCCTGTGGTCATGCCCATCCTGCAGATAACACCAAAACTGAGGCGGACCCTCTGGTTCTCATGTGCGTGCGGACGCATGAGAAAAAGTGATGAGATGTTTCCAGGTGTGTGCTCCCTTCCCTCATTTTCCCAGGAAATAAAGCATATAATGCTGGGAGGGGTGAGAAAACCTGGAAGTATTTGTTTGTTTGTTTTTTTTTTGTCACGTTGGAATTTTCTCAGTCACTATATTAAAAACGGAATATTGTCACTGTGTAAAGCACACAATTATTTTCAACATTGAGTTATCAACAGAAATCGATGAAACAAAACACCAGCTTGCATTTAAAACTAACATGAATTTGTTTATTGTATCTTATTTTATTTAACATATCAAAAAAGAGCGGCCCAGTGGTCGACTCGTTAGCGCACAGGTGCAGGGTTCGATTCCGCCTTCGGCTTTCCTGTGTGGAGTTTGAATGTTCTCCCCGTACCTGCATGGGTTTTCTCCAGGTACAGTACTACGGTTGCTCCCCACATTCCAAAAACATGCATGGCAGATTAGTGGAACACTCTAAATGTTCCCTAGGTGTGTGTGTGTGTGTGTGTGTGTGTGTGTGTGTGTGTGTGTGTGTGTGTGTGTGCGCGGATGGTTGTTTGTCTATGTGTGCACTGCGATTGGCTGGCGACCAGTTCAGGGTGTCCCCCGTGTACTGCCCAAAGACAGCTGGGATAGGCTCCAGCACGCTCCGCGACTCTTGTGAGGATAAGCAGATCAGAAAATGGATGGCTGGATGAATGGCAAAAAGAGCATTTCCTTTATGAATGTATAGGGGCGTGTCTTCATTTTCAATGATGGTTGGAGCAAAGATCATGTACAGTCAATAAAATCCATCCATCCATTTTCTAATCCGCTTATCCTCACAAGGGTCACGGGCGTGGTGGAGCAGAGTCATTAATATTGTAAAAATAATTGGAGTAGAATCCAAACAAACCAAATTAGAACTCAAGTCCAGTCAAGTCAAAACCAACAAATACAAGACAAACCAAATAAAACAGTTTATCAATTTGCCACGTCGTCATTCAGCACTGCCCGCAACCTTTCTTCGAATCAGAAAATAGATGGATGGATGGATTTTGGATGCCCAATAAAATAAGCAGACAAAGCTTTATTTGCATTAGTTCAAGACATGCCCTCAGTTTCAATGATGTCGGACACAAAACAAAAACGAAATTTAGAAAGTTTCATGTAAAAGCGGAAAACTCATTTCTCTTGGGCAAAATAAATTACTCAGTGTTGTGTTTATTTTTCCATTCATTGACAAAAACACATTTGACCTCATTTCGAGGTTGCATGTTGCCTTCCATCTATTATTATGATTATGATGATGAAGCTTATTATTAGTTTAAAATAGTGTTGAACATGTGCAGTAAGTACAGTATCATGAGCCGTCAATGCAATGGTGACATCTTGTGGTGCCATTTTATAGGTACACAAACATCAAAACAAATAGATGATAATAATTAAATATGTTCTTCTCTGGTCAGTCACATTATATTTTTGGACTCAAGTACACACTCAGCAATTTGAGATCCTTTTTAGAAAATCCCAGTGGAAAATAGCATGATGTCATGCAAAAGTTGAGTATTTTTCACATTGTGTTAATGCGGCTGTGTTAAAGATTATCAAGTGACACAACAGCCGATGATGCTGAATCAGGTGTCGGATGTGACTGATCGACAGTGGAGGAAATCATCCGCGCACTTACTAAAGTGCACAAACATCGTGTCTATCTAGATGACATGCCCATGTTGTTGGAAAAAACGTTAATATTTAGATACGTTCCGATTCCCAACGACTGAACCCGAGATCATCATCCTTGGAGATGCTCAAATTATGTGTACATACATATATACCTTATATGTGTTATATATATATATATATATATATATATATATATATATATATATATATATATATATATATATATATATATATATATATATATATATATATATATATATATATATATCTGGACCACGGACACCACCGAGGGTGAGACGAGGATTTATATATATATATATGTTCATAAATAAAGGTTTTCTCGTCATTCTAAGAGTGAGGACATTTTTTGAGACACCCTGTGTGTACATATATATATACTACTACTACATGCAAGCCTGTCAACATTGTCCACAGCTCCACTCAAGCTGAAATAATTCACATTACGTCGAACGACTCCTGTTGGATTGACCTGGCGCTTTAAGAGGGGCGGGGCTGCCACTGACAGGTGACCGTTCGCGCGATGTATAAATAACGTTTTGTTTCGTGAGTGAATACACTCGCTTCGTCGTCGGCATGGCTCAATGTTAAGCTACGCGTGTGCTTCTTATCAAGTCAGATGTGTAAAGTTAGCTTTGCAATCTGACGTTTAAATGTCAAGTAAATTGCGTTGCAGCTGGGGTTAATCATGCCGGCGCTCCACTTCCGAGATTGACTATTGGGACTTGTAGTTCTTTTGTTCGATTCGACTTGATATGTTTGTGTTGTATGGTTTCTTACGTTTAAAACAATGAATAATGATGACGATCATGATACATCGTGAAATCAAGGTTGATTACATTATTTATTAAACGTATTGTTAAATAAAGGTATTAATTAATGTCAATCATATACATATTTACATTGTGATGCAGAAAAATAGATATATTAATTTTTTACTGCATTTATGTGTAGTTTAGGTTATTACCTGCTTCTGATACTTCTGTTACAACTACTACTACTACTACTACTACTTCTGCTGCAAAGTGCTCCAATAAATGATCAAAAAAGTACAAAACGAGAGATCCTTCCATGCTGACCGACAATCCCTATTCCCGGGGGGCCGTGAAAAACGGAATTAAATGAACACCACCACTACGGATTGCCAGCGAGAGCCTCCATTACAAGCATCCGAAATGATGTCGACACAAAACCGTAGAGAGACTTCCGAGCAAGAAGGACCAACAGAATCAGCATAGCCTGACTGCTGTGTTCAAAGCAAATTTGAGAAAAACGAAGTATGCAACCATTGCTTAAATCCATTATAGGCTGAGTACTAGTTTACCTTAGATGTGCACTTTATAATGTTATATTGCGCTGTTTTGATTCCATAAAAAGAGGTGTTCAAGCAGCTGTTGTGTGACAAAATATTTTTTTCACTGTTGTTGATGGACAGTAATATTGTGTGAGAGATAATGTGTGAATAACTGCTCCAAGTGAAAAATGTTCATGTGAAATTGAAAATCGAAATTATTTCAGTAAATATTTGCATTTTGCACATAGAAAACTGATTCATGATTCCATGTTGATGAGAGCATTAAAATGGGGGAAAATAGGACAAAAAATATAAAAGGAAATTCAGAAACGATAAAAAATGCGTGAGTAATCATGATTAATTTTTAGTTAATTTGAGTTAATTATGACAGTTGAGTTTTTAATTAGATTAAATATTTTAATCGTTTGACAGCTCTAATATATATATATATATATATATATATATGAACTAGTCATTATATTGTGTGTGTGTGTGTGTGTGTGTGTGTGTGTGTGTGTGTGTGTGCGTGTGTGTGAATGATTATGGTGCAGAAAAGTCTATAAATAAATACATGCATAGTTAAAATTTCGAACTATAAAAAATTTACTTAGATTAAATAACTAAATAAATAATAATATATTGTATTACTATTCCACAAATTTAATTTCAACACCGCTTATCCTGAACATGGTCGCTGATGCTGGATCTCAGCTGACTTCGGGCAGAAGGCGGACTACACCAGTCAGTCACAGGGCATATATTATTATTATTAGTATTATTATTTGTATTAATTATAATATGCTTTGTGTATGTTTTTGTGATTAATTAAAGAAATATATATGAATAATAATAGACTATAATTGTGGTAATCGTATGTATGTTAGCTCCCTCATTTTGTTTTTCTCTTTCATATTAAATTAAAAACAAAAAAAGAACAGAAAGAATGTCTGTATGTAGGTACGTATGCATGCATGTATGTATGCATGTATGTAAAATTTATTTTGTTATTTATTTTATATGCATGTGCATATACATGGCATTATTTAATGCCGAATAACAAAGCTAAATATTCTACATTAATGTGGGGAAGATTGTAATGTATTGTAGGTATGGTTCTCGCCAGTGGGGATGCTGTTTCGCGCCATGACCACATTACCACCGAAGAAGAAATTGTAGTTTAAAGATGGCGCTACCCGGTGTTTCACTCGTGCGTCTGAGAGCCCTGTGCAGCCTCGGCAAATGTCTTCGGACGGGAGTCACGACAGCGTCACACTGGGGTAGAGAGATGCGCTGGTTCGAGACGAAAGTGGAGAGTTTTCGACAATACAGCACGTCGAGTTTCCAACCTAAGCCAGGTGAGTGACACGGGTGAGCTAGCTCCTGCGGCTGCCGCCACAGACGTCAAGGGCACAATCGTGCTTCAAAACATTACATTCATTAACCTGATTCCCTTTTATTTTCATTTCTATCCCAAAGCAACCCTATAGATTAGCATAATTTGTACAGGTTTTACCTTAATTATTATTATTATTAATTTTTTTATTGCGTAGGAAATATTGGCTCTAACTTGCTGGAGGAGTTTCCAGACCCCAAATGTCTCTTGAATAATACAATCGCTCGATCCCTGGGAGTCAACGACCTCTCTGAGCTCATCCAGTACACCTGCACGGAGGAGGCTGGCGTCAAGGTCAGGACGACACCAGTTTTTGAGATTCGAGATTTTTGCTGTACTGTTCCTGTGCTGTGTTGTGATCTTTAGATAGATCATTGTCTGGAATTGTTTTCCCTATTGTGTAGAAAGCCACTGTGACTGTGTTGTGGCCCTGCAAGATCGAAGAGGATGGCTTCGCCTCCAGAAAAGTTGACGCAGAGAGAAAGCTGCAGCAGCTGCATGCCACAAGCTCAAAGTACGTTTTGGTTAAAATCTCAGTTTAACTGTACATTTTTTACAAGCAATTCTACTAAAGCAAAGATTTAAAGATAAATATGGAATACATTTTCAATGAACTCTACAATGTACAGAAAGCCAGTGAAGAGAGGCCCGAATTGTAGTTATGTGCTCCCTTCTATGAGATCCTGTTATGAGGTGAGAATCAACATTTGAGGAAGGACTAGATGACTCAAATAAAGTGCATTGCAGTTATCTAGCTGAGATTTAACAAAGGCACGGCTTACTGTTTCTAAGTCCTGTTGTGAAAGGAATTAGCAAAGTGCCTAAGATTAAAAAAGATGGATATAACAGCATTTTGACTTTTTGTTTTTTCGTAATTCCGTAATTCTGTAAATCTTAAATTGTTATTGGAGCAAGTTTGTTAGTTTGTATTACTTTTTATTTTTTTGAAAATGCTTTGTGTTAGTATAGTTGTCATTAGTTTTAGTTTTTTAAATATGTGCACAATGTGTCATGTGTAAGATGGAAAAACAAAAAGGTGTTGTGTTAAAAAAGTAAACTACAGGTCTCAAACGACTGTTGGAGCTTCCTTCTTCTGTAGCTACGGATGTACAGTACTACAGAAATAAAAACATTTAAAATTAAGCCCCCCCAAAAATCACATGTAGTATTACAGTACTTGACAGATGAAAACGAAATACATTTTCGCTATGATTATTATGAGTATAGTTAGTTTTAGTTTGTTGTATAAATGTAAAATGCAGTTAGTTTTCATTTTCTGAAAAGCATTCTCATTTTTAATTTCATTATCAAAAATGTTTTCCAGTTTTATTTTATTAGTTTTTGATCAACACATGTCAGAGGAAAAAAATAGATCACCAGTTTGTTTGTGTGTGTACCTTGCATAATTTTCATCTGTTTGCTGCGCAGGAAATGGGTGTCATCGGTCCAGACAATCAACTGCCCAGGAGGAGATCTGCCAGGGGAGAGGAGGAGTGCGTTCGATTCTTCGATGACAAAACTCCGGCCCGACGACGTCCACGTTGCCCAGTTCAAGCCGCTTGAAAACTCACCTGACATTTGCGGCGCTCTCTCTTCCCTCATCCCAAAGTGCAATTCGTCAATTCCGTCATCTACCTGGGCTCCACCATTGCAAGCAGCGGCGATCTCAAGCCAGAGATTGACCGCAGACGCGGCCGCAGATATGTAGTCACTGTGGCCGCCCCTCTGGCGCCACCACTCAGTGTCCCAAAAGACCAAGATGCGCATTTATAACTCAGCAGTTCTTCCCATCCTCCTGTATGATGCAGAATCCTGGCCTTTAAACAAGACCCTGGTCAAGAGGATCGACGGCTTTGACAGCAGGTCACTCAGAACCATCCTGAACATCAGCTGGCACCTCCATGTTGCCAACTCAGACCTCCGAAACTTCTCCTCCGATTACGCCCGGAACACCCAACTCGCGCCATCTTCTCATTCGATCCAGCGACAGCCGGCTGGAAAAGGCCACGCGGCAGACCCCACACCAGATGGCTTGATGTCATCAGGGAGGATCTCAAGCACCAGGGCCTTTACCCTGGAGGATGCAGCGGACCTGGCTCATGACCGTGGTCACTGGCGGGCCCTGGTGAAGCTGATAGGCTCCCCGCACTGTGACGACCCAGCCGAATGAGACTGGGCCTCCGCATCGCAAGAGCATTTATTATTTTACATCAGAAAGAAGGAAACGAGAAACTCGAGAAATACCAAGGGCTCAGAGAGGAACTGGAGAGAGCCTGGAAGGTAAAGGTGACTGTCGTGCCTGTGGTGGTTGGTGGTCAGAGCACTCGGGCAGTGACCTCCAAACTAGATGAGTGGTTGCAACAGATCCCGGGAACAACATCGGACATCTCAGTCCAGAAACGTGCAGTGCTGGGAACAGCAAGGATACTGCAGAACCCTCAAGCTTCCTGGCCATATATATATATATATATATATATATATATATATATATATATATATATATATATATAATTTAGTTATTTAATCTAAGTAAATTATATATATATATATATATATATATATATATATATATATATATATATATATATATATATATAATTTACTTAGATTAAATAACTAAATTATATATATATATATATATATATATATAATTTTATAATATTCATGATTTTATATATATATATATATATATATATATATAATCATGAATATATATTAATATATGAATATATATTATATATATATATATATTAATATATATATATTCCTAGCCTATATATATATATATATATATATATATATAGGCCAGGAATATATATATATATATATTAATATATATTCATGATTTTATATATATATATATAAAATCATGAATATTATAAAATATATATATATATATATATATATATATAAAATCATGAATATATATTAATCATGATTAATTTTTAGTTAATTTGAGTTAATTATGACAGTTGAGTTTTTAATTAGATTAAATATTTTAATTGTTTGACAGCTCTAATATATATATATATATATATATATATATATATATATATATATATATGAACTAGTCATATTGTGTGTGTGTGTGTGTGTGTGTGTGTGTGTGTGTGTGTGTGTGAATGATTATGGTGCAGAAAAGTCTATAAATAAATACATGCATAGTTAAAATTTCGAACTATAAAAATTTACTTAGATTAAATAACTAAATAAATAATAATATATTGTATTACTATTCCACAAATCTAATTTCAACACCGCTTATCCTGAACATGGTCGCTGATGCTGGATCTCAGCTGACTTCGGGCAGAAGGCGGACTACACCAGTCAGTCACAGGGCATATATTATTATTATTAGTATTATTATTTGTATTAATTATAATATGCTTTGTGTATGTTTTTGTGATTAATTAAAGAAATATATATGAATAATAATAGACTATAATTGTGGTAATCGTATGTATGTTAGCTCCCTCATTTTGTTTTTCTGTTTCATATTAAATTAAAAACAAAAAAAAGAACAGAAAGAATGTCTGTATGTAGGTATGTATGCATGCATGTATGTATGCATGTATGTAAAATTTATTTTGTTATTTATTTTATATGCATGTGCATATACATGGCATTATTTAATGCCGAATAACAAAGCTAAATATTCTACATTAATGTGGGGAAGATTATAATGTATTGTAGGTATGGTTCTCGCCAGTGGGGATGCTGTTTCGCGCCATGACCACATTACCACCGAAGAAGAAATTGTAGTTTAAAGATGGCGCTACCCGGTGTTTCACTCGTGCGTCTGAGAGCCCTGTGCAGCCTCGGCAAATGTCTTCGGACGGGAGTCACGACAGCGTCACACTGGGGTAGAGAGATGCGCTGGTTCGAGACGAAAGTGGAGAGTTTTCGACAATACAGCACGTCGAGTTTCCAACCTAAGCCAGGTGAGTGACACGGGTGAGCTAGCTCCTGCGGCTGCCGCCACAGACGTCAAGGGCACAATCGTGCTTCAAAACATTACATTCATTAACCTGATTCCCTTTTATTTTCATTTCTATCCCAAAGCAACCCTATAGATTAGCATAATTTGTACAGGTTTTACCTTAATTATTATTATTATTATTTTTTTTTTTATTGCGTAGGAAATATTGGCTCTAACTTGCTGGAGGAGTTTCCAGACCCCAAATGTCTCTTGAATAATACAATCGCTCGATCCCTGGGAGTCAACGACCTCTCTGAGCTCATCCAGTACACCTGCACGGAGGAGGCTGGCGTCAAGGTCAGGACGACACCAGTTTTTGAGATTCGAGATTTTTGCTGTACTGTTCCTGTGCTGTGTTGTGATCTTTAGATAGATCATTGTCTGGAATTGTTTTCCGTATTGTGTAGAAAGCCACTGTGACTGTGTTGTGGCCCTGCAAGATCGAAGAGGATGGCTTCGCCTCCAGAAAAGTTGACGCAGAGAGATGTGCTGCAGCAGCTGCATGCCACAAGCTCAAAGTACGTTTTGGTTAAAATCTCAGTTTAACTGTACATTTTTTACAAGCAATTCTACTAAAGCAAAGATTTAAAGATAAATATGGAATACATTTTCAATGAACTCTACAATGTACAGAAAGCCAGTGAAGAGAGGCCCGAATTGTAGTTATGTGCTCCCTTCTATGAGATCCTGTTATGAGGTGAGAATCAACATTTGAGGAAGGACTAGATGACTCAGAAATAAAGTGCATTGCAGTTATCTAGCTGAGATTTAACAAAGGCACGGCTTACTGTTTCTAAGTCCTGTTGTGAAAGGAATTAGCAAAGTGCCTAAGATTAAAAAAGATGGATTTAACAGCATTTTGACTTTTTGTTTTTTCGTAATTCCGTAATTCTGTAAATCTTAAATTGTTATTGGAGCAAGTTTGTTAGTTTGTATTACTTTTTATTTTTTTGAAAATGCTTTGTGTTAGTATAGTTGTCATTAGTTTTAGTTTTTTAAATATGTGCACAATGTGTCATGTGTAAGATGGAAAAACAAAAAGGTGTTGTGTTAAAAAAGTAAACTACAGGTCTCAAACGACTGTTGGAGCTTCCTTCTTCTGTAGCTACGGATGTACAGTACTACAGAAATAAAAACATTTAAAATTAAGCCCCAAAAATCACATGTAGTATTACAGTACTTGACAGATGAAAACGAAATACATTTTCGCTATGATTATTATGAGTATAGTTAGTTTTAGTTTGTTGTATAAATGTAAAATGCAGTTAGTTTTCATTTTCTGAAAAGCATTCTCATTTTTAATTTCATTATCAAAAATGTTTTCCAGTTTTATTTTATTAGTTTTTGATCAACACATGTCAGAGGAAAAATAGATCACCAGTTTGTTTGTGTGTGTACCTTGCATAATTTTCATCTGTTTGCTGCGCAGGAAATGGGTGTCATCGGTCCAGACAATCAACTGCCCAGGAGGAGATCTGCCAGGGGGAGAGGAGGAGTGCGTTCGATTCTTTACGATGACAAAACTCCCGCCCGACGACGTCCACGTTGCCCAGTTCAAGCCGCCGCTGAAAACTCACCTGACATTTGCGGCGCTCTCTCTTCCCTCATCCCAAAGCTCTGTTGACCAGAGTGGTCCAGGTGGCCACGTCATCTGAAAGTTGCAAAGTAAGTGCATATTGTTTTCACCGTTAACCTCGAATCACACATTATACCAACGTGTTACTTATCACGTTCCCAACCAGCAACTGATACGGTTCACTACAAGAGGCAGCAAGCTCAAGACATGTGAGCTGACCCTCCGCTGGCCGCAGGAAATGACCTTCACCGCCACGGCGGCCAACAAAGCCACAGCAGAGAAGCGAGCAGCAGCTCTTGCCTGCGTGAAACTAAAGGTGACGAGTCATGTACCATTCTCTCGTTTTTCTCCCAACCGCTCTAAAGCCGATCACACTTCACCCGGCGTAGGAATTACAGTTGCTGGATAAGAACAACAACCCACTGACCCATGCCAAGTACCACGGGGCCAAAGTGAGGGAGGCAGCAGAACGTGAGCGGCGTCCTCTCCTAGTCGATGTTCCCACTTATCTGGAAGACCGCATGAGGGACTATCTCACGCGGGTAGGTCCAAGCTCGTTTCCACTTTGATTCAAGTCAATTAATAAGTGGTTTGAAGTCGCCCTTTTGACTTGTTCACTTTCCATTTCTGTGATTCTTCTTATTAACTGGCTGCACTGTCGAACGCCGCCGTTTGCGCTTCTCGAACACTTCTTGGGGACCACAGTAGCTATGTTGTGAACACTGCTCAGGTGCTGTTCTGAGGTTAACAAACAAAAACTAATGAAACAATTAAAGCTAAAATAATTAAAAACAACAATTTTCATAAATGAAATAAGATAAAATGAGATGGCTTCTTCAAAAATAATGACATGAGTATATCTGATTTTACATTTATGAAACAAACTAAAGCTAATTGTGGCAAAAACGTACTTGTGTTTGTAATGTAATGTCATAGAAATTACACGAGCTTTCAACATTGATTTTTACATTTCTTTTAGTATTACCATAAAACTGAACAGAAGAATGGTCAAACAGTTGTTTAGGAATTGTAGTTTCCTTTCCTTGAATGGGGCTGAACAATTTTGAAAAATGCAATTGGAATTTTTTTTCTCCTCCTCAATTGTTTTTTATTTGAACAAAAATAATCAATTAATTCATCTGTAGTACAGTAAACATGATCAGATTTATTATACCTACCGTATTTTAACGACCATTCGGCGCACCGTGTTGTATGGCGCAGTCTCAGTAACTGGTGCTATTTCTGTATTTTACACATACACAAAACACACTGTATTATTGGCGCAGCCAGGGGTGGTAAAACATACGCCAGTTTAAACATACGGCATGCATGCACGCACGCAACGCTAAAAACACGTTAGCTTGAAGCATAGCGTAGCATGCTAAGACATGCTAAAAACACGTTTTAAAAAGGCAACGGAAGCAAAACTGAGATCGGTTGTACTTTATTTCGACATCTTACAATGTACTCACGTTTTGATCAATCATCACCCAGAAATCCATCAAAGTCCTCATCTTCTGTATCCGAATTGAACAATTGTGCAAGTACCGGTAGTCCATAAAAACGCCGGGTTCCTCTCGTCACTCTCATTGCCATGTGGCACGCCCACCCTTCACTGACTGGCGGCTGCTTTCCGCAAGGCTGGCTTCTCTCACGTCCTCACTCACGGCCACTTACACGCCCACCCTTCACTGATTGGCGGCTGCTTTCCGCACGCCTGGTCACACTCGCGGGCCACTTACACGCCTACCCTTCACTGATTGGCTGGCTGCTTTCCCCGCATGCCTGTTCACACCCACTTCCACCTTTCTCTATATAAACAGCGTGTCGGCTCTCAGTCAGGATTTGGAACTCGGCTCATACACTAGACCAGACATGGGCAAACTACGCCCGCGGGCGGATCCGCCCGTTGGGCTTTTTAATCCGCCCGCCAAGGTTGGTGCACAACACAATTGAGGTTCGATATAAATGATTGCATTCATTTCATTTGGACTTGTAATGACAGGCATTTCAACGCCAGATGGCGCAGTTACTTGAAGTTGCAGAGCACAGGGAGGAGGGGCGACGATACGGAAGCCAGCAGTAGCGCCAACTCAAGCAACTCCCGCCGATACGATGGAATAAGTGTGTCCGCGCGCTATTTTCTATCATTGGATCCAAAACAGCGACATGCAAGTGACTCTTTGTTGCAGTGAGTTTTACTACAATTGCGTAACATTTTCACGTCCTGTCGATCATGGCATCTAAACGAAGAGGAAGAGTAATGGCCACGGTAGAGAAAGTGAAGTGTATCTGATTAAACGGCGGGTTACAAAATACGAAACATTCAGGAGACACTTGAGTCTGAAAGACTGAAATCTACAAGACTTTGAAAACGAGGAAGTGATTTGTGCTCGGTCCGATTCGGCTATTTCCATGCCCAGAGTGAATTGTGTTACGGGAGTGAACACCCTCTTTTGGAATGGTTTGCCCCAGCAGCACGGGAAGGGCGTGCGCTTGTTTGTATCGGGCAGTATTGAATACAGCGGCACATAAACAACACTGATGTCCGGTGTCTTTCTTATGCACAAACCATACAGAAACAAATTGCTTTGTGCTCGACGGACAGTCGAGTAAATAAACGTTTCCTTGAATGGTTTGACTGCTATCGTGCTAAAAACTTTCCGCAAACTGGACCGCTAGAAATAGAGGAAGCCAGTCCCAGAGCGCTAACTATGAGCATAGAAGACTTCGAAGCGTCCCGCGACATCAGCTGAGCAACGCTGTCATGTGTGGTGATCGAGGGGAGGTCAAGTCAGAGACAACGAGTGAGTCGAAAGAAAAGCAACCAGGTCTCTTACACGTCTCATTTTGGAGCAAATAGTCCTAACTTTGTTATATTTTGTCATATACCTGTACTGCTTGCTGCAGTTTTTGGCCAACATATTGTTGCACTTTGTTGCTTGTGTTGTCACACATGTATGTTGCTCACATACTTGAACCTTCATACAGGACATATACCATAGTTGTTTCACCGTTCACATTAAAAAAAGTATGGTAATACTTTTATGCTTTTGTTCTGTTGATGTTTGGTATGGACTGTCAACATATAAATTTTTTTATATGTACCGTATCTTGTCCTGACACGGCCCACCTGTCAAATTTAGAAATCAATGTGGCCCCCGAGCCAAAACGTTTGCCCACCCCTGCACTAGACGCTCCGCATTATAAGGCGTCCTGTCCACTTTTGAGAAAATTTAAGACTTTTAATGGCGCCTTATGGTCGTGAAAATACGGTAAATGTTTTGGTCTTCCAAGTTAGGCTAATGGTACGATAAAGACAACTTGTGAGCCATGACTTAATATGAAAGGTTGCTTATTTATCCACGTCATTTAAAGTTGTTAAGTGACAAAAACATTTTGACTTTTGGTCTATTAAGCGTTCACTATGACAACTGCAAACTAACTCATGACAAATCCCAAAGCGTGTTTGAACCATGAGCTGTATTGCTGGCCAGAAATTTAACGTTATAATTCTTGTATTGATGACAGTATCCAGTGGAAGCCGAAGTGCAGAAACTCTACGAGCAAGAGGATGACATTGTCAATCAGGAGGAAGCAGAGGAGGAAGACTTGATAATGGACGCCATCACAGGCAAACCTTACAGGCCGTGGTCCCTCGGAAATGCGGCACCTGAACGAGCACCTGCAGGAAGAGGGGAAAGCGCCGGGCCGGGTCTGAGTACAGAGTTGCCGGTCGACGCCCACCGACAGCGCGTGGTCTCGCCGCGCGCTCCCAGGCGGTCGTGATCGCCGGCAGACCGGTGCGGCAAACCACTCGCATCCTCGCTCCTCCTGGAGGATCGCTGACGGCGGACACGGCGCCGAGTGCAACATCCTGGTGACGCAACCTCGCCGGATCAGCGCTGTGTCGGTGGCCCATCGCGGCCCAGGAGATGGGCCCTGCTCTCAAACACTATGTCGGCTATCAGGTAGGTGACATTCATTCATTCATTCATCTTCCGAACCACTTTGCCCTCACTAAGGTCGCGGTTGTCATTAGTTTTAGTTTTTAAATATGTGCACAATGTGTCATGTGTAAGATGGAAAAACAAAAAGGTGTTGTGTTAAAAAAGTAAACTACAGGTCTCAAACGACTGTTGGAGCTTCCTTCTTCTGTAGCTACGGACGTACAGTACTACAGAAATAAAAACATTTAAAATTAAGCCCCCCCAAAAATCACATGTAGTATTACAGTACTTGACAGATGAAAACGAAATACATTTTCGCTATGATTATTATGAGTATAGTTAGTTTTAGTTGTATAAATGTAAAATGCAGTTAGTTTTCATTTTTTGAAATTTTTAATTTCATTATCAAAAATGTTTTCCAGTTTTATTTTATTAGTTTTTGATCAACACATGTCAGAGGAAAAAAAATAGATCACCAGTTTGTTTGTGTGTGTACCTTGCATAAATTTCATCTGTTTGCTGCGCAGGAAATGGGTGTCATCGGTCCAGACAATCAACTGCCCAGGAGGAGATCTGCCAGGGGGAGAGGAGGAGTGCGTTCGATTCTTTACGATGACAAAAACTCCCGGCCCGACGACGTCCACGTTGCCCAGTTCAAGCCGCCGCTTGAAAACTCACCTGACATTTGCGAAGCGCTCTCTCTCTTCCCTCATCCCAAAGCTCTGTTGACCAGAGTGGTCCAGGTGGCCACGTCATCTGAAAGTTGCAAAGTAAGTGCATATTGTTTTCACCGTTAACCTCGAATCACACATTATACCAACGTGTTACTTATCACGTTCCCAACCAGCAACTGATACGGTTCACTACAAGAGGCAGCAAGCTCAAGACATGTGAGCTGACCCTCCGCTGGCCGCAGGAAATGACCTTCACCGCCACGGCGGCCAACAAAGCCACAGCAGAGAAGCGAGCAGCAGCTCTTGCCTGCGTGAAACTAAAGGTGACGAGTCATGTACCATTCTCTCGTTTTTCTCCCAACCGCTCTAAAGCCGATCACACTTCATCCGGCGTAGGAATTACAGTTGCTGGATAAGAACAACAACCCACTGACCCATGCCAAGTACCACGGGGCCAAAGTGAGGGAGGCAGCAGAACGTGAGCGGCGTCCTCTCCGGGTCGATGTTCCCACTTATCTGGAAGACCGCATGAGGGACTATCTCACCCAGGTAGGTCCAAGCTCGTTTCCACTTTGATTCAAGTCAATTAATAAGTGGTTTGAAGTCGCCCTTTTGACTTGTTCACTTTCCATTTCTGTGATTCTTCTTATTAACTGGCTGCACTGTCGAACGCCGCCGTTTGCGCTTCTCGAACACTTCTTGGGGACCACAGTAGCTATGTTGTGAACACTGCTCAGGTGCTGTTCTGAGGTTAACAAACAAAAACTAATGAAACAATTAAAGCTAAAATAATTAAAAACAACAATTTTCATAAATGAAATAAGATAAAATGAGATGGCTTCTTCAAAAATAATGACATGAGTGTATCTGATTTTACATTTATGAAACAAACTAAAGCTAATTGTGGCATAAACGTACTTGTGTTTGTAATGTAATGTCATAGAAATTACACGAGCTTTCAACATTGATTTTTACATTTCTTTTAGTATTACCATAAAACTGTACAGAAGAATGGTCAAACAGTTGTTTAGGAATTGTAGTTTCCTTTCCTTGAATGGGGCTGAACAATTTTGAAAAATGCAATTGGAATTTTTTTTCTCCTCCTCAGTTGTTTTTTATTTGAACAAAAATAAGCAATTAATTCATCTGTAGTACAGTAAACATGATCAGATTTATTATACCTACCGTATTTTAACGACCATTCGGTGCACCGTGTTGTATGGCGCAGTCTCAGTAACGGGTGCTATTTCTGTATTTTACACATACACAAAACACACTGTATTATTGGCCGCAGCCAGGGGTGGTAAAACATACGCCAGTTTAAACATACGGCATGCATGCACGCACGCTAAAAACACGTTAGCTTGAAGCATAGCGTAGCATGCTAAGACATGCTAAAAACACGTTTTTCAAAAGGCAACGGAAGCAAAACTGAGATCGGTTGTACTTTATTTCGACATCTTACAATGTACTCACGTTTTTCGATCAATCATCACCCAGAAATCCATCAAAGTCCTCATCTTCTGTGTCCGAATTGAACAATTGTGCAAGTACCGGTTGTCCATAAAAAACGCCGGGTTCCCTCTCGTCACTCTCATTGCCATGTGGCACGCCCACCCTTCACTGACTGGCCGGCTGCTTTCCCGCAAGGCTGGCTTCTCTCACGTCCTCACTCACGGCCACTTACACGCCCACCCTTCACTGATTGGCCGGCTGCTTTCCCGCACGCCTGGTCACACTCGCGGGCCACTTACACGCCTACTGATTGCCCACTTCCACCTTTTCTCTATATAAACAGCGTGTCGGCTCTCAGTCAGGATTTGGAACTCGGCTCATACACTAGACGCTCCGCATTATAAGGGGTCCTGTCCACTTTTGAGAAAATTTAAGACTTTAAATGGCGCCTTATGGTCGTGAAAATACGGTAAATGTTTTGGTCTTCCAAGTTAGGCTAATGATACGATAAAGACAACTTATGAGCCATGACTTAATATGAAAGGTTGCTTATTTATCCACGTCATTTAAAGTTGTTAAGTGACAAAAACATTTTGACTTTTGGTCTATTAAGCGTTCACTATGACAACTGCAAACTAACTCATGACAAATCCCAAAGCGTGTTTGAACCATGAGCTGTATTGCTGGCCAGAAATTTAACGTTATAATTCTTGTATTGATGACAGTATCCAGTGGAAGCCGAAGTGCAGAAACTCTACGAGCAAGAGGATGACATTGTCAATCAGGAGGAAGCAGAGGAGGAAGACTTGATAATGGACGCCATCACAGGCAAACCTTACAGGCCGTGGTCCCCTCGGGAAATGCGGCACCTGAACGAGCACCTGCAGGAAGAGTGGGAAAGCGCCGGGCCGGGTCTGAGTACAGAGTTGCCGGTCGACGCCCACCGACAGCGCGTGGTCTCGGCCGTGCGCGCCTCCCAGGCGGTCGTGATCGCCGGCGAGACCGGGTGCGGCAAAACCACTCGCATCCCTCGCTTCCTCCTGGAGGATCGCGTGACGGCGGGACACGGCGCCGAGTGCAACATCCTGGTGACGCAACCTCGCCGGATCAGCGCTGTGTCGGTGGCCCATCGCGTGGCCCAGGAGATGGGCCCTGCTCTCAAACACTATGTCGGCTATCAGGTAGGTGACATTCATTCATTCATTCATCTTCCGAACCACTTTGCCCTCACTAAGGTCGCGGGGAGGTAGGTGACATTTTCAACTATTTTACTGTAATTATTCCTTAAGCCCCCATCCCACTGAAGGGTGAACAATAACTGTTGCCAATGGTTTAAAAAAATAAATAAATAAATAAATAAATAAAGCACGCTCACATCACAGTTTGTCAGGGTTTGTTCAAGGTCTCAAATGTTCACCAATAGTTTGAGTGTTTTTTTTTTCTCGTGGCAAGGAAATTTTGAACATGTTCAAAGAAAAGTACAGGCAAATGTTGACCAACGTTTGCGACCTCGAACAAACTCTGGCGAACTCTGACGTGAAAACATTTGCTGCCTTTGAAACACTGACTTGGAAATGGGCTTTGGGGCAAGGGTGTTCACGTCAGTTTTGTCACGGGCCTCATCTTAGTTGCGGCATTCCTTCGGAGGGCTACTATGACTGTTAACAAATGCAAAAAGTGCAACAAACTTATGAATAAATCAGTTTTGAAATCAGAGGCCAGTAAAATCTATTCTCACATATTATTACATTATTTTAAGGTGGAATGGAAACAAAAAATGCTTCCAATATTGCAACCTTTTTAAAATTGAAGACAATTTGCAGTATGGGTATTTTAGCAAGAAACACATAATTTGCTTTGGTGGGCCCCCCAAAAAATTGCTTTTATGCTTTTAAAGGCTTACAACATTCATTCATTCATTCATCTTCCGAACCGCTTGATCCTCACTAGGGTCGCGGGGGGTGCTGGAGCCCATCCCAGCTGTCTCCGCGCAGTAGGCGGGGGACACCCTGAATTGGTTGCCAGCCAATCGCAGGGCACACACAGACAAACAACCATCCACGCTCACACTTACACCTCGGGACAA